>JAECUM010012796.1:0-26216 GCA_016617855.1 Megalonaias nervosa | reverse complement strand
GCTAGTATTGTGCCAATATTCAAGAAGGGAAGCTATAAGGAATGTGGAAACTACAGAGGTATATCCCTCCTATCAATCGTTGGTAAGATTCTTTCTCGTGTGCTGTTGAACAGGATTGATAAACATATTTCTCCGAATGCCCTGCCAGAGAGCCAGTGTGGCTTCCGTAGTGGCAGGGGAATGATGGACATGATCTTTTGTCTGCGCCATATACAAGAAAAGTGCTTGGAACAGAACATGCCACTGTATGCAGTCTTTATAGATTTCACCAAAGCCTTCAACACAGTGTCTCGGGATGGCTTATGGCAAGTGCTCAGGAAGTTCGGCACAACAGAAAAAGTCATCAATGTCATCAAAGCCCTCCACACTGGTATGCAAGCATATGTTGCCCACTGCAGCGTGCAGTCCAAAGAATTTCCAGTAAGAAATGGTGTTAAACAGGGATGTGTACTGGCGCCGACCCTCTTCTCGCTCTACTTAGCAGCAATGCTTGAGGTGGCTTTTGAGGGTACAAATGAAGGTATATACATTCAGACACGCAACAATGGCGATCTGTTCAATGTGTCACACTTCAAGGCAAAGACAAGGACCAGGCAATTGGTAGTGCGAGAAATGCTGCTTGCGGATGACAGTGCCATTGTAGCACACAACGCACAAGATATGCAGACAATAGTGGACAAGTTTTCCAAGACTGCAAAACAATTCAGCCTGAAAATAAACATCAGTAAGACAGAATGCATGTACCAACCGGTAAAACTCTTCAGCACACCTCCTCCACTAACCCCCATAACCATCGATGGTGAGGACCTAGTCCAGTGCAAAAACTTTGTCTACCTCGGTAGTACTATCTCAGACAATGCTAGCCTTGAGAGTGAGATAACATACAGGTTGGGGAAAGCCAGCACTGCTTTCGGCAAGCTACAGCATAGGCTCTGGAACAATACTCATTTGTCAGCTCGTGTGAAAGGGAAAGTATATCGTGCCATAGTGATGTCATCTCTCCTGTATGGTGCAGAAACCTGGACGATCTATCGTACACAGGCAAAGAGACTTCATGCTTATATGATGCTCCACCTCCGCCAAATTCTACGAATTAAATGGGAGGACAAGGTCACAAACATAGAAGTAATGAAGCGAACAGGACTCCTGTCTATGACCGACATTCTTATTGAGAAAAACCTAAGATGACTTGGTCACGTCCATAGGATGGATGAGGGGAGACTCCCGAGGCAACTTATGTACTCACAACTGAAGAAAGGAAACAGAAATCAAGGAAGACCACGGCTAAGATTCAAGGATGTAGCTAAGAGAAACATGAAAGCTAGACAGATTGACACCAGGAGATGGAATACTCTGGCTCAAGATCGAGAGGAATGGAGAAGCATCTCAGCGAGACCTAAGCCATAGGACAGTCATCGTCGACCTACCGACGGACTGCAATGATGATGATGATGATATCTTGAATGAAAGGTCCTTAAAGTTTGCTAGGCCGGCTAGTAAGTGGCTACCCTATGCCGACACCAAATCAGGGATGGTCCTAGCTTTTAAAACATTGTCGCCAAAAAAATCGCCAACCTCAATATTTTGTCGCCAATTTTCAAAAAATGTCGCCAGAACAAATAGTGAATATTTTTCCAAGTCTATTAATGTAATATGCAATGAAAATTGAAAAAGACAGGATAGTTATTACTTTATTGACAACAAGCAATACATCTATAATATTGCAAAATAAATCATTACATGACTGTTTTGCACTATTAAAATGTTACAGAATGTCACATGATGATCCGTCGCGATTTTAGTGCTGCCCACTTGTTGAATGCAGTTTCAGTTTAATTCTTTGCATGTGTGTATGCTGATTCTCATTAAATTCTCTAGAGTTCAGATGCCGCATTTATTTCTGATGTCAGTTTTTATGAGGTTCATCTTTCTGAATTCACGTTCAGTCTACAGTGCTGACAGGTGACACCAGTAGTACTTTTACTTATAGCTGCCATCATCGCTACTTCCATGGTCTTTGCATCTCGCATCACCGTTAGTGCATAGGTATGACTGTTGTCATCTGAAAAAAATGCATTATCATGTAAAATATCTACTTCCAGACATATAGTGTCTCGCTCATTTTTAAAAAAAATAGAAACATCAGGTATTGAGCAAATCTATATGTATATTATTTTCCAGATAATAGTTTTATAAGGAATTTTAATGACATTTTAAAACTAAAATTCTATGATTGTACTTTGCAATGTAAGGTAAGTAACGTAAAATGCGACCGTCGATTTGATGCATTTAGTAATTAAATGCTCCCCCTCCTTTTATGGCTAGCTTCACAAAGTACATCTCCGTCAACAGTAGTTCAGAAATTTATTTTTGCCACGCTTTACATGCTTTGTTTCTAGTGAATTGCTTCCTAAATCCCAAGAATGATCACTGAATGCTGTAGAATTTTTCTCGACAAGCAAACTAGGATCTTCATTCCCACCAATGAAACTTACACGAGTCAACACCTGGCATTAATGTACCGTATATATAACCATTAATTACCATCATTAAATTAAAAGGAGTGAAGAAAAATATCACAAAGCATATGTGCTCCCCTCCCCGGAAAAAATTTGTTATTGAGTCAACAGGGTTATATGCATAGACTAGTTAACAATAAGGAAATAAGGTGGGATATAAAATATGGGAAATAGTTGTCACATGTATGGTACCTTGAGACAACACTTGAATTGTTAACATTCACACCCATTTTAGGCATTATTAGTTATAACAGAAAAGGACATGGTTTATTTGTCAATCAAATGCTAGTGCTTTCACTCCCTGTAGAACGGGCGGTTTCTTTGAAGTATGTCAAAGAGGTTTAAGTCTAACCTTGAGCTGTTGTATAGATATGAAATGGGGGCACGGGGGGGGGCAAATAACGCACTCCATAGGGAGAAACAGCGTGTCCTTTTTGAGAATTTTGACGTGTATTGGACCCAAAAAATCTAAGAATATTTAGTGAAAACGATGCTTAAATATGCCGCAAAAAACTTCCTGATGGTAGGTCCCAATCTGCATGTTTTCGGATTCAATCTCCCGACTTGGCTTCTGAAAAGATTTATTTTTTGCATGACATGCTGGAATAACTGTACGGTATTAACTAAATTTATTCAACGACTATTTGAATTCTTTATTTTGAAACTTCAACACAGAAGGGACATTTTTCGTTGGAACATATTCGGATTTATTGGAACTATTGGAATTGATAGGACTTTTAGGAAATAGGAATTCATTCACCTTGCTGTAAGTTAATTTTATTTCTTTCACTCCTGTATTTTGAGAAATAAATTATTTGCAATTATGTAAAACTTGTTTGTGTTGCTATTTCTTGTTGTTTAGTTTAAGTCCCTGCAGTCGTAACACGGGATTGACGGCAAAAGTAAAAGATCAATGAGCAAAATTAACATATATTACTTACCCCGCCTGGATTCATGTTTGGTGACACACTCCTTGAAAATATCACAGCCAGTTGTAAATGAATTGACGACTTATGCCTTGGTACATATATCACAGAACATCTGCTTTAGCTTTGTATCATATCTCAGCCACGGACGCCCAAGTTTCCAGCTGTCGAGAAATTTTCAGGAACTTTTGACCAGTTCATCATGATGTGGATGTTGCATTTGAAGCATTACTACCATCACTACATGTATATGATGTTGGACTGCCAGGTATAACATCAGGTTCAGTGACTGTGTTGTCTGATGAATTTGCACTAAATCCAAATGCTGTTAATTTTGTTAACTTACTCTTAAGATGAGATGATGAACATGGAACGTCAAACTTATGTTTACCCATGATAATGTTGAGCATTTGACGGTATATAATTCTGATTGAGATTTTTTCCATTTGCTTTGCATCTGTATACAGCAATCGGTACTTCAAAGGTAATCAGTTTTCTCTTAAGTTTCGGCAAAACTATTTTATTGGTGTATTTAAAAAAAACAACAGAAGGATTAGCCATCATTAAATTAATTGTAGCTGTTTCTGTTCGCTTCTTCAGAGGTCGGTCGATTGTAGGTAATGTCCGGTAGCATGACTGAGTGTATCACAGCATACAGTACTCAAGCCAGATGTCAACATAAGCGGATTATGATGTAACAACGCACTGTAAAGATGGGTTTGTCAATACGAACAAAGGATTTGTTTATGTAACAGATAGATTCAAGTGCATTTTCTATCCAAGTTTGTGGGTTCCGTTCGTGGTCTCTTTGAATTTCTCCACTCCATATCCATGCTTGTATGTACAAATAAAACAGCCAAATAGGCTGTCGCCAAAAATATCACCAGATGGTATATTTTGTCGCCAGTAAGAAAAAAAAATTGCAATTTGCGACATTGGGGTGTTGGCGAATTCCAACTTTTCAATAGGCAACGGACCCTGACCCTACACCCCAACCTAAATATACAAATATCAAAAATGGGGTGGCAAGGGTCAGAGGAAACTTGGACTAATTCTTGTAATGTTCAGCAAGAAACAAAACATGAATAAAAGACTAATTTCCTTGCTAAAGAATGTTTACTTGTTTATTTGTTATCTCTCTCAGATGCTATATTCAGTAATATTGTTAAATATTGTAAACAATTACTTTTTTCAGTTAACATTGTGCAATGAAACATACAGTCTACCACTATGTTGAACATGGCATTTGTATTCACATGGCAATGATGTAATATTTGTATGGAGGCCCAAACAAGTTATGCAGTCAATACCATGTCACTGATGACATGCCTAATGATCCACTTTACCAGTGTTATGATGATATATTCTTAAACTAAGTAACAGAAAAGAACAAGTTTTTAAAATTAAACAAATTATTTATTAAGAGTTCTATAATAATTCCAAAAGCATAGATTATTCTAAATGAATTCCAGTGGTGTTCCAAATGCCAATATTGAATTTGCTGATGTGCCAACAGTCTAGATGTATCACCGTGATATAATCCAAAATGTCCTTGAATGAGTTCACAGTAATTCCAAAATAGTGATTTAGTACTAAATCAATGTGCACTTTGTAATTCTAATAAATAATGTAAATAAATAAATAAAATCCTCTCAACTGAACTCAACTAAAATTGATTCCACCAAGACAGATGTCAAGAGATAGAAATTAGTAGTTCTGAAGTAATCAACATTTATATAAAAAGCTAAGACACAATAAAAGATCTAAGATAAGGGTAATTTTACCATCAAATTCGTAAACAACTTGCTTCTAGACTAAGAATAACTAGACACTGAACTCATGTTTAACTTCAAGTAATAATGTCTTAAAATATAATCTAAACTCATAGACAAATACTATTTATATAATATGTTGTTTATAAAATAACAAGGCATTAGTTGGGTAGGCCCAACTCCTATCCTCAGTGATGGAAATGGTCAATTACACAGTACAAATTAAATATACATACCATATAATCATGCACAAACACTAACACACAATACAAATTAAATATACATAACAACCAGAAAACTAGAAATTACAGATTTTTGAAGTTTTTTAAATTGTTAATCACTGTATCCATAGTTTGGTACCAAGTTATTGTTGGAAGAGGTCATGTTGGCTACTGAAAACAGTTTCTCCTTGATATCCAAATTTATGGGCAGAATAATTACTAATTAGTCTATTGAGGTCAGACATCCCATTCAAGCCTTCATAATGTTTATTAAGCTCCTTTGAATCGGTGACTTTAGACTCTTTGAATCTTCTGATTTTATGCTGTTTTGCCAAAAGGAACCCGCTCTTTTACAGACATTGATTGACTTTGTCTTTTTAAAAAAATATAAAGACTTAGAGAGATTTTACAATTTTATAAAAGTCAGCTTGCTGCTGACTGGAAAATTGAACTTGCCATTGGGAAATTTGAGGTTGCTCCAAACATAATATTCCAACATGAAAAAAAAAAAGACACAATATGGGATATTTTTTAAAAATTGCTTTATATTTATTGTAACTTATGTTTTCTTTTTATCATCATTGGTTTGTTAAAGCCATATGCAGCTAATTATATATATATATGTAAGTAATACATGTAGATAAATATGTAGACAAGAAACAGTTGGAATGCAAATTTAGCTAGAAGAGCAAAAACAGATGTACATGCATAAAGACAGTGTGTGACTGAGTTAATTGATTTTCAAAATGCTGCTGCTGGCTTCAAACATTTGTACATAACATTATCTGTCTTTTTGCAGGTCACAGGTTCTTTTTATGCTATTCTGTATAAACAAACAACTGTTCATCACTGTATATCAGACGATAGTGTTTTTTAAATTCCTAAATCCCTCTGAATACTGACTCCATGACTAGCCAGAATGATGATGTTATAAAATTGTGATAACTAATTCAAGGAGTAAGATAATAACATTGTAAATTCAATACGAATCAGATAATTATTTACACATAGAATGTACAATTCTGATAGATCTTGTGCTGGTATGAAAAGAAAGAGAATTATCAAAAATCATATTGATACTTATGAGCTTATTTGTAAAAAAAAACAAAAAAAAAATAAACTAAATGACTTTAAATGATATCGTTCAACAACAAAAACAGTAAGAAGAATAAATTGAAATATGTCTTGAGAGACCACCACTTCTGCCAATAAAATGTAGTCCCTGTAGATGTGTAGTCTCTTATTAGAGATCAAGAAGTGTCATAAAATAGTCAATCCATGCATGAAAAAATCTGATCTTTCATGATGGCTGGTCTTCCAAAACAATGTCCTTTCAAGGCAGGTTTTACCGTGACAACATTTTAAATAAATGTTGAACAATAGAGGAGAATTACTTGGAAATACATTGGCAGGACAATTTGCAGATACTAAAATGCTCAGACGGTGTCATAATAACAGCAAACCTAACAACAGCATTATATAATAATAATAACAATAATAATAATAATAATATTATTATTATTATTTAATTTTGTTTATTTATTTATTTTTTGGTTATCTTTTAAAATTCTTTTTGATTGTCCCTTAGGATGAATAAATTAGTGTTGATGCAAACCATTATCACCAAGTATTTTTAAATACAATAAACATAAGAAGCACATGTTATATATGGTATACTTGAAGAGAATATTTGGAGTGCATACATTTTAGTATTTACCCTGAATTTATTTTTGTAGATAATATTAATAATTTTATTTTCTGAGAATAGTTTGTGTCAGAATCAGTCAATCTTACATGTAGTCTTCACTGGTTATACAATTTTGAAAAATATGTAGATTTCCAAAGAACAGCATCAGAGTAAGCAAATGTTTTGGTTTTTTCTTTGGTTTTGATAGTGGACTTCTAAAATTATCACTTGCTATTGGTAATATATTAAGTTCTTGGTATTGTACCCCAAAAAGAAATATGTGATGTCGATATTGTTTACTTTCAACAATACTGTACTATAGACTTGTGGTAATCAAATCGTTATTCAAATTTCAAACATTTAAAATCAGAAAATAGAATCTTTCCTGTGTATCTGATGGTAAATGTAGGACAAGTCCATCAGATGGTAAATGTTGGACAAGTCCATCTGACGGTAAATGTTGGATAAGTCCATCTGATGGTGATGTAGGATAAGTCCATCAGATGGTAAATGTAGGATAAGTCCATCTGATGGTAAATGTATGACAAGTCCATCAGATGAGAAGTGTAGGGTAAGTCCATCTAATGGTAAGTGTGTGACAAGTCCATCTGTTCTTTAATACTTTCAGTTGTATTTTCCCAAATAGTGCAGCACAAGTCTAAAAGAGAAAGAATGAATGCATTTAGTTCAAATTTACTAAATGATATTTAACTTGTTTCCTTTGTAAAAGATAAATTCTGATGCTTACTGCAGAACAAACCTGATTCATTTGCTTCAACTTGCCTAGGTTTGCATAAACATATACTTCAGTAGTTAGGACCAGTTTAGATTTCACCAACCAATACTTCCAACAGTTAGAATATCTTTAATATACAGTTTCAAATTTGGATTTCATTTCAGTGATGGCCTTTGAATTCTTCCAAGGAACGTTGTTTTTTGATTTTCCATTAATTTAGTGAGCACAATATTGAATTTTATGCAGATTTTCACACAATTATTACGTATTTTTTTATTTCACATGATTGTTATATATTTCTATTATTTCACATGACTGTAACATATTTCTATTACCAGTAATTCATATGATTGTTACATATTTCTATTATTTCATTGATATGCACTTTCCTCATCTAGGTGCTGGTAAACCTCCCATGTTTGGTGATTATGAAGCTCAAAGGCACTGGTCAGAAATAACTTACCACTTACCTGTGAAGGAATGGTAAGTCTTGATGGCCGGCTATCAATCAACAACAGTGTTTTAGTGGATGTGCAAATAATGCAGAGCTTTTAAACCATAATAAAAATTACACCCAAAAAGTGGTGTTTTCTTATAAGGAAAGATAAGGTTTCTGAGTAGTGGTACTTGTACAGTGCTTATCCAGTTAGTTAATGTAAATCACAATTGTATGAGAATACAGATTTTGACAAAACACGAGACAGTTAAATTCACAAACATTTTTGTGTTAATAGAATTGTGGTTATAGATTAAATATATTGAAAATTATGATATTTATTATAAATTATAAATTAACATGATGAACTTAAGGCCCTGTGAAAAAACAATTTCACACATATTTTTTAGTTCCTGGGTAAATAGTATTATATATTGATATGTGAAAGATTTACTTGACAATAACATTGTAATGATTGTTTCTTTATAATACTGTATGTCAGCAATATATTGATTGACAGTTTTTCTTAGTTGACTTGCAATAATGGATGATTTTCACTTTAAAATATCCTTTGTATTTTTCATTTGCAGGTATACAAACTCGAGTCAGAATGATCTGATGTATTGGGGTTTGGATTATCCCCCTTTGACTGCTTATCACAGCTGGATC
The DNA here is from genome assembly GCA_016617855.1 of Megalonaias nervosa. Lineage (NCBI taxonomy): Eukaryota > Metazoa > Mollusca > Bivalvia > Unionida > Unionidae > Megalonaias > Megalonaias nervosa. Next base: position 17,250 of record JAECUM010012796.1, on the reverse strand, counting down.
TGTGGCTTTATGTAAGATTTGTTTGGCATGTCTATACATATTTTGTACGTCTAGCTCATTACAGTTGAATAAATGAGTATTGGTTATATTCACTTTGTTTATGATCATTTTTACAGTTGTTAAATATATTTTACCGTAACATTGTAAATTATATATGATTTATATTGATTCAGTTGATATTCCCATAATTGATGACAATCCAGCCATTTTATCAGACTTGTCATACAAGGAAATGAGAGAGATGAAGAATGAAATTGTAAGGATTGGAATTAGAACTCTGAATGGGTGATAAAACAAATTGAGCATGATAAATAAAGATATTTGTTTAATAATCTATTTCTATACACTATAACTGAACTCTTTATCTTGTAGTAGCTGTTACTGTGTAGACTATTAGTACACATGTGCCAAAGCCACACAAAAGTAACCAACTGATGTGACGTAATGGGCATTTACCTAATTGCCTATTCTTTTTAACAGGGAGTTTTCCTCAAATGTGGCGCTAGAAAAAACAGCTGATGTTTACTGCAGGCATTGAACACACTTCTGTACCAATGTTGTACAGGTGTTGTAATGCACTTGTATGTGAATTGGGTCAAGGTGTCAAAATTTGCTTCCATTGGAATGCGGCAGAGGCATTCAAAAACACTGGTTAAATATAATTTCCAGCTGCAGTTTAAATGTACTTTTAAATATATAATACTGGTTACTCATATTCCTAGGTTGTAACATGTGATCATTCAAAGGGAGAACTAATTAAGTTAAACTAATACCTCAGAATACTGTGTATATATATATATATATATATATATATATATATATATATATATATATATACACACACATGTTTACAAGTCAAGTCCAATTGCAAAGTGCACAGACCTGGATCTGTCATTGTATATTGTGCTGCCAGATCTTGGTCTATGCAGACTGTTAGGAGTAATCAGTGGAGCAAACAAAATAGACCCTGATTTCCAGCACATTATTTGATGGCTGTTCAGCTGATCAGGATCTTTGTTGTTTGCTGATGGACTTCACTAATAAGCAAATATTTTGGGTATTAATTGGCACAATATTGAACTCTTTGCTTGTAGTGCCCATTGCATCAATCCAGATTGGGTTGCTTTGAATGAGTCTCGTGGATTTGAGAGTGAAGGGCATAAACTGTTCATGCGGTATTCTGGTAAGTATGAGGTGTTTACATCATTGTATTCCAATAGTAGTATTCTTTATTTAAAAAAATAGCCGTTTTTCCATTAAAGGGACATTGTCTGAAATAAATACAAATTTTGGCACTGAGATACATACTTTAAAGTTGAATTAACTTTCTTGAATTTTGGTTAAACATGTGCTTTAATAACAGAAATGCATTGTGTTTCATAATATATCTATAGGAGTATAGAGATGTATTGAAGCTGGTGCCATGTTTTAATGAAGGTCTTTATAGTTAGGGTGTGCTGTAGTTAATACATCTCAATCTAGTTTTATATAAAAATGAAGCAAATTAAATCCACTAAATTGTGCTGTAGTTAATACATCTCAATCTAGTTTTATATAAAAATGAAGCAAATTAAATCCACTAAATTGTGCTGTAGTTAATACATCTCAATCTAGTTTTATATAAAAATGAAGCAAATTAAATCCACTAAATTGTGCTGTAGTTAATACATCTCAATCTAGTTTTATATAAAAATGAAGCAAATTAAATCCACTAAATTGTGCTGTAGTTAATACATCTCAATCTGGTTTTATATAAAAATGAAGCAAATTAAATCCACTAAATTGTGCTGTAGTTAATACGTCTCAATCTAGTTTTATATAAAAATGAAGCAAATTAAATCCACTAAATTGTGCTGTACTTAATACATCTCAATCTAGTTTTATATAAAAATTAAATCCACAAAATTGTGCTGTGCTTAATGTATGCTAAATATATGGTCTTTAAATATTCAAACCAAAGTATTTTATTTATTTCTGTAATGTAACTTTATAAATTGGAAAAAAAATATAATAATAAAATAAATAAATTAATTCCTGAAGACCTATGATAATATCTTAATTCCAGACAAAATATTGTTGCAGGATGTTATTATAATTATTTATCAGAAATTATGATGGCACAAAGTGCTAACTTGTTCAGGAGTGTTTTTAAATATTGCAGTTTGTATCGTGAGGAAAATTAGTATTTACTGACTATTAAACTTTGATAAATCATCAAAATTTACGTATAGCTTTTTTGTTTAGTGCAGAAATAACATCAGCATCAAATATGAGATGCTTACACCATTTTGTAGTTTTGCTTTTGCAAGGTGGAAAGGGTATGCAAGAATAAGAAGGACTTTGAAGAGTTATTTTAATATGCTGCTTTTCAGCTTTTGTTTTTGTCAGCTCACCTGGTTATACAGGACCTTCCTTTGGTTTCAAAGTTGGAGGGTGAGTTGCCAAAATAGGCAGGGTGTTTGGGGGACCTCCCCAATGGGGATACAGTTGTTTCTTTTTTAAAAGTAGCCAGATGTAAAGTAAAAGTAGCCAGATAAATCACCTGGCTACTGACTGATAAGGAATGCCCTGTCATAACGGAAAAGTGAGCTTCTTTGGTTCTGCATCAGGCCTGTATCATCTGCTTTATGTTGTGCATCATCTGACAGCAATTGCTATTATTTTTTTCTCAAAAATCACTGGACTGATTTAAAACAAAATAGCAAAGAACATTCTGACTAAAAGGTATTGTAATTTTGAGCAAATGATACCAGTCTGCCATACAATATGGCCACTGTTACTGGTAATAGAAATCCTTTAAACATCTCAACAATTGCCAAACAGAGTATGATCAGATTTGACAGAAAGCATCCTCATGAAGGCCTTTCATGTTTATGGGACTGATGATGATTTGCCATTAGATATGGTCGCAGTTACTAAACATTTTAAATTATCAAACAACTTTTACAAAAGCATAATGAAAAGAATTTGACAAAATATAACTTTTAGCATCCTCACATGAAAGTTTTTTGTACCTATGATGCAAATTTCTCATCAAATATGTCCACTGTACTAAAAAAAAAAACCTTGAAAAGACTTCATTATAAACTGTTTAATAGAATTGAACTATTCAGTTTTTTATAATGATGCCAGTTTGGCATGATATATACATCTTTGCTACAAATAGAAAAAACTTAAAATGACTTGTCCATAATTGCTGAACAGAATTCAACAGAAGGCATCCTGGCCTGAAGGCTGTTCTTATACAGATGCTGCTGCTCTGATATCAAATAAGGCCACCTTTACTAAAAATAGTACATTTTTTAAAAATCATGTTGGTATTAGGATCATTTACATTTGTAAAGATGATGCTGATCTGACATTGGATTCAACTGTTGTTGCTGAAAACAGAAATTCACACTGAAGTTTTAGATAACTTCTGATAAACAGCTAAAGAGAAATTGAATAAATTTGATGTAAGTATCATGACACCATGTCCTTCAAATTTTGTACAAATGATTCTCATCTGACATCAGATAAAAAAGTCTTTCAACGGCTTTTCAGAATTACATAAAATTATATCCAAAGCAGCTTGACATGAAGGCCTTTCAGGTTTGTTCAAATAATGCCAATCTACTGGAAGCCACTGGGGTTTATTGGTTCAAATACCAGTCTTACAACCAGCAGGTTTTAATTCTTCCATGAGATCAGTTTTTGTTGTGTGTACCTTTTTAAGGCACTTTACTCCTGTTGCCATGGCACTTAATACCAGCAGGTTTTAATTCTTCCATGAGATCAGTTTTTGTAGTGTGTACCTTTTTAAGGCACTTTACTCCTGTTGCCATGGCACTTAATACCAGCATGTTTTAATTCTTCCATGAGATCAGTTTTTGTGGTGTATACCTTTTAAAGGCACTTTACTCCTGTTGCCATGGCACTTAATACCAGCAGGTTTTAATTCTTCCATGAGATCAGTTTTTGTGGTGTATACCTTTTTAAGGCACTTTACTCCTGTTGCCATGGCACTTAATACCAGCATGTTTTAATTCTTCCATGAGATCAGTTTTTGTGGTGTATACCTTTTTAAGGCACTTTACTCCTGTTGCCATGGCACTTAATACCAGCAGGTTTTAATTCTTCCATGAGATCAGTTTTTGTGGTGTATACTTTTTAAAGGCACTTTACTCCTGTTGCCATGGCACTTAATACCAGCAGGTTTTAATTCTTCCATGAGATCAGTTTTTGTGGTGTATACCTTTTTAAGGCACTTTACTCCTGTTGCCATGGCACTTAATACCAGCAGGTTTTAATTCTTCCATGAAATCAGTTTTTGTGGTGTATACCTTTTTAAGGCACTTTACTCCTGTTGCCATGGCACTTAATACCAGCAGGTTTTAATTCTTCCATGAGATCAGTTTTTGTGGTGTATACCTTTTTAAGGCACTTTACTCCTGTTGCCATGGCACTTAATACCAGCAGGTTTTAATTCTTCCATGAGATCAGTTTTTGTGGTGTATACCTTTTTAAGGCACTTTACTCCTGTTGCCATGGCACTTAATACCAGCAGGTTTTAATTCTTCCATGAGATCAGTTTTTGTGGTGTATACCTTTTTAAGGCACTTTACTCCTGTTGCCATGGCACTTAATACCTTTATGAATTTGAAGAATCTGAATACCAGCATGCGTCTTGCTAACCCAGATTTCTTGGCCAGCATGCATCTTGCTAACCCAGATTTCTTGGCTTAATGTAGATGTCAGCCATGTGAATGATCTCAGACCATTCTTGGCCTCTTGTTTCTTCTCGTATCTGCAATGTTTTCTATTTCAGTTATTCTGGCTGATGTCTTGGTGTATTTTCCAGCTGTTCATCTGTTTTTTGATCAGCTAAAATCACTTAAAACATCAGATCAGGTATGTATTTAATTGTTTTGTCCTCAATCCATTCAGTTTTTATGAAATCTTTTTTTAGGAGATATGTTGCTTTGCAACGTATTGTATTCCAGTGAGTCGCATAGAGTGTGAAAATTTGTGTTCATGAGATAATGCCTTAAATAAATATGTCATTTGTAAAGGTGTGTTGAAATGAGTTATATTAAAGTCAGTGCTGTCTTTAAAGTTTTGAATAAGAGGATGTTGAATAAACCAAGAAAGGAGAAACAAAGGATGGACAATTATCAAGGTTGTTTGATAGATGCAGGAAAATTCAATCAGTGGATCATCAGAAAATTATGCATAATCAATAATTTTAAGTTTATTTAAATTAAGTCTGAACACATTTACAGAAAATTATAAAGTAATCGTTTACAATAGTTTATATCAATTTTCTTTTAATTAATTAAAATTGCACTCACAGTGATTTTAGTTGTTGGCATTAAGTTACTCTATTGTGATGAATTGTCTTAAAAGCAGTCAACCAAGATAGTGAATGGCGGTAAGTACCATGCTGTGCAATATTGGTTACTCTATATTAGTGGTTCTTAACATTTTTGGACAGTGACCCAGATTAGGCCTGTGTTACTAGCCTCGCGACCCATCACCTTCCACCTGTCAAATGCTAAGAAGCCATTTGGGTAGGAAATTTCAAACTATTAAGATCAATCTCGGTGACCCACTCAAAACAGCACTGTGACCCAGTTTTGGGTCATGACTCATGGGTTAGTAACTACTGCTGTAGATAATTAGAAACTATGTTCAGATAATGGTTATTAACCTTTACTGGATTTGATCAAGAATTGAACTAACTAACTGAATCATTCCAAATGACAAAAATGGCAGATGGTCCGAGTTTGTGATCATTATATATATATACATATATATATATATACACACACACACACCACTCCCTCGATAACTCGTGCACAACAGGGTCCACAAACATAGACAACGCTATAAGCAAGGGCGCGAGTTACCAAGGAACCTCCAAAAATTGAAAAAAATCGCTTGGACATCGAGAAAACAGCAGGGGGGGTGTGTCAGGGTTAGGGAACTTCACTGTTTAATGACTGAATCCTCATTTTACATTCACGTCGATAATAATTTTTAATAACGCACTTTTTCTAATGAAGTTGTTCATTATTCTGTTTAAATAACATTTATTTTCAAAATGTCCAACGTGAAAGATCGTTCCAACTGGTTTCAACAACCATTAAATTTACACGAAAACATGTGTGTATTACGTCACTGCTTTTTGTTTTCTTGATGAGTCTGGTTCCTGGAGTGGTATGGCATTATATCCTGCCAAAGTGGGAGTCAAAAGAGCAGGGAACTAGACTAACTGTTGATACACCACCAAACAAGATTCCTTTTGTTCAAAAAACAAGCGAAATTTTTGTGAGACAATCATATACGTCGAATCTCAATTTTTGTGCTGTTCAATTAGTACAGTATTGATATCGTGGTTTCATTGGAAGTAATAATGAAACTTTTTATCATTCTTGAGGATATCTCAAAGTGCCAGTTCAAGAATTCTCTGAAACTTGCTTGCCCACAATGGTCCATATCTGTGAAACCAAGCTCTTTATTTTACGAAGTATAGTATTCTTTTCACTTGGTTGCCGTGCTATCTATGATCACAGTTACCAGTGAGTCGGTTAATTTAAGGTAGTTTATGTTACATACACAATAACATTTATAACAGCATTCAATTGATCAACTGAAGTGAGTTCACCCGACATACGACCGGGGCAGCTAGATTTTAAGTTTGTAGGATTTTCGTGCCTTTTAACTTTTCTTTTATTTCACCTCCATTATTTGATTTAAAAGACATATATAACGTGATAATACAAAGGAGGCCAGCTTTTAATTCAGTGCAACAATACAACAAATACTTCTGTAAGTCAGTTATCAAAACACGGTCGGCACCTAAATAGGTTCTCAGAGAAATACTTGCAGATATAGCTGTTATGGTAGATTGACACATTTTACGTTTAATTACAAGAGGACACATTGCATTTATGATGATTATACTTAAAAGGAACAGGAAGATAGAACTAGAACACAAATTTCAAGTGATAAAAAATTATTTAATTTGTATTTATTTATTAAAGTACTGCCTCCACTCGGCGTGACATTTTCATTGATCGAAATTTCCTTACATATCGTTAATTGAGGTGTGCTAGGAATGTCACTTGGAAAGAAAAGGTAAAAAAATTGTATGCCTTATTTTTAAATTTGGTATTTGATAATGTTGATTAAAATTTCCAGGTCCTATCTACTGTTTTCGACAATAAAACGAGCAATATATCAAAGTTTTTGTAGCTAATTTTGATCACGATTTCCATAAAGTTCATAAAATAGGGATCTATTTTTGGGGTAATTTCTGGTTTTAAAAAATGGGATCCATGCCTGACCCCGTGTTATAAGCGGGTTTGTGAGTTATCAGGGCGCGAGTTATCGAGGGAGTGGTGTATATATCAAACCTTGCAGATGGCGAATTAAATGGGAATTAAATAGCAAATCAATTGGTATGTTCATATTTATTGCCAATTAATGAGGAAGGCAAGTGACGATGGGATGAGAAATTGGAGGAATGCTGGATATACCTGGTGTATCAAAGGTTTTTAATCAGCATATACTATGAGCAACAGGACACAAGTCATAGAGTTCTATAATAGCACTTACATCAACTTGTCTTTCATTTTATTTATCCATTAAACAGCCAATTTAAACATCTTAAGGAAGTAAAATTCAAAGATAACTGCATCTAGTTTACAGATGGTTTCTTTGTCAATCAATAAAGGCGTCGCCAACTACGCTTATTCCGTCGTTATGTTTCCCATTTGTTTGAACCTCAGCTGAGTCATACCAAAGACTTATAAAAATGGTACTAGCAGCTGCCTCGCTTGGCGTTCAGCATTAAAAGGTGAGTGTTGGGACTGCCTGGTGTCAAGATGATGTGACTCGGGGGGGGGGGGGGGCATGATGTTACATGTCTGCAGTCTGATGCCCCAGTGCTTGACATCACTATAAATGGCCACACTGCAGACATCGTAGTGATACGGCTGAAAAAGTATTAAAACTACATTAAATATCCAAATCACACACACACACACACACACACACACACACACACACACACACACACACACACACACACACACACACACACACACTATAGCTACAAAACACAAGACAAACGAATTGTTAAAGGAGACCAGAAATAAAAGTTTTCCTTTTATGTATGTAATTCTCTACAAATTTTAATTTGACTGTCATGTTTATAAATAAAATATCGTAGGCAGGTAGTGATTATATTGCGTGGAAGACACCACGATTCCATAAATTGCAGAGTTTTTCCAAGTTTTGATAAGATGACAGATCCCGTGATCCCATGATGCAATACTAGCCAGACCTTGAATACAACAAAAACATGGCGAGTAAGAAAGACAGGAGGAGACCAGATTTGGGTTGCACATTCAAAATTTGAATCTGCTTCTGAGATATGCTCATAACTATATTGGTTGGATTGTGTGTTAACAATGTGTTTAAGACCAGAAAGTAGAAAAGTACAACAGTAAGAAGGTGCTCATATTTCATATTTTGGAATTTAAAAAAAGCAATGTAATTTGAAAATAAATACTTATCCATTGTGTACTGTGCAAAAATGTGATAAGGATTAAGTGATGGTGCCCAATGTAAAAATTAAAAATTTACCACAATGCAGTAAATTCATTTAAGAAGGCTGAGGTTCAATCATATTATATGTAAATGACATATTCATTACCTATCCCCAAAACACACACACACACACACACAAAGGACTAATATCTAAAAAATATACATCCAACACTGAAACACTGAGCGATAATACTGAATTCTGGGTGAAGAGACTAGAATGGGGACTGAATTGTGTGTGAAACAATATCCATTACCAGGGAGGTGTAAAAAGCATTGAGAACCGTTTTCATCGGTCGTAACTTAAGTATTAGTTTTTCAATGAAAAACCCCAACAAATAACTCTGCAAAACAGAAATCATAAGTAATTAATTTAAACATTAAGAAGCTTCCTTCTTATGATTCAATTACAGTGTATTTTACATGCAGGCTACAGTTAGCGTATTGACAAATCTGATAATATATATGTCAGATATAACAGTTTATATACTGTACTGGTCAGTGCTCAAAGAAATTTTTTTAGGTACAGGCCCCGGGCTGGTGACTTAAATAAACTCACAAGCCCTGACTGCAATTCCACAAGCCTGGATAGTTAATACCTGTCAACTCTCAGGCTGGGAGAACAACCTCCCAATTTGGGGGGTATTTCCACACCTGTGTCCCAATCTCATAATATCTCCTGATTTTTTGCAGAGAACTCCCGATTATTACATTATATCTGTCAATTTTCATTTCTCAGAAAACAAACCCCCAAACCATACATAAATAGATATAACAAATGCAGTCCACAGATTAGAGCCTCACAGCCTGAACTTCCAGTCTGAAGGGGCCTCTCAAATTTATTTTATACCAAATAGGGCCTCTATAGCTTCCCAAATATTTTATTCAATAAACAGTGTCACATACCTTATGACTTAAACCTAAGGAAATAAGGTGGGACATAAAACATGGGAAATAAGTTGTCACGTGTATGGTAACTTGGGACTGCAGATTTGAACTGTTAAAATGAAGTCCTAGGCATCATAAGTTACAACAAAATAGGGCATTGTTTATTTGCCAATCAATTACTGGTGCTTACATACAGACACTGTTGAACATGGTTTCTTTGAAGTATGTCCGAAGGGCGGTCTTTTTCACAGACCCGGCCCTAGGGCAAGGCGAATGAGGCAACTGCCTTGGGCCCCCACGCTTATCCGCAATGCAGTTTTTTTTTTTGCTTGGGGCCCTGTGCTCATCGCTTGCTGCCTTGGGCCCCACACATCCTAGGGCCGGGCCTGCCTTTTCACAAGATAAATATAAGGATAAGGATTAACTGTTAATTAGTCACACTGGCTATATTGCTTGTGTACGTAAGTCAAAACTTTAGCTATTTTGCAGTTTAGCCATAGCTGACCAGAATATGAAAAAAGGGGCTTGTCCTGGGGGATAATAACGGAGAAATGGCGTGTTCCATGGGCGCTCGCACATTGGGGCAAGGGGTGGGGTCAATAGTCACCTCACCCCAATTTCTATTATCAGCCAGTTAATGTGAAACTTTGATTTTATACCTGACCTCTTTTCTTTTAATCGCTGCTATTTAAACTGCTCAATGGATAATTTTACATCAGTCCCAATCATTATAGATCACTGTTTATACATACTACATGTGACAGGCATAGTCTGAAAGTTTTTTTTTTTTTTAATTTTTTAATTTTTTAATTTTTTTTTTAAGATTACTGAAAATTGTGTTTTCTCAAAACATGACTGTGTCAGGGGTTTAGAGTCTTATTTTTAGCAAAGCTTCCATTTGATTAAAATCAGATCTCAATTTCACCTAGGATAATGGTGATTTGATTTAGATTGTACTGTGTTAAGGCATGGATGTCAACATCTTGAAAATACGTTTACCCACTTCATCAGTGTGATCAAAGTTTCCTCAGGCAAACAATTTTTTTTTCGACAAGCCCGACAGGCACCACACTTGGGATGCAGGATGGCCCAAACTAAAATTAGAGGGGACCCGGGTGTCAGGCTATCAGATTTTTTTAGCACTGCTGGTGTAGATAAAAGATCTGTGAATTGATTTTCGCATTTTGTGGTCACTTGTTCGGTCTTCTGCCTATTTTTGTAACTAACATGTTTAACACTTTTCCCAGGATTTAAAATATCCAACGATATGTTTGGAACAGTGCCAACTTTTAGTCTAGGCCTAGCATTTGCGTATCCTAGACCTGCTATTTTTTTAGGATCCCTCTCATAACATTCCTTTGAGAAATGTATTGAGCACAGAGTGCTGTATGGTTTTGCTTTGAAATCAACTCGCTTGCAGTAGTGCATCCATACTTTCTTTATGTCTTTATCTTTTGGAAAAGAAAAAATATTGTCCACAGCCTTTTCTTAATGTGGTATTACACCCTTAAGCAACGCAGAATGGTATTGTCTTTTACTCTTCCAACTGCCAGTCGGGGTGCTGGAGTCGCTACTATGATGTCACATCACTAAAGTAACCGAATAGGCGCAGAAATTTTGCATACGAGGTCACGGAAATTCATCTCCTTGAAGATACGCTAATATTTAAATATTGGCATTACGGTCGCAGATGATACTTCAGAATAAGGTTTTCTTCTGTAGTGCTTTTAGTATTATTCTATATTTCCATTGATTTCTGGTCTCCTTTAATGCTAGTCTCCATGGCTTATAATAAAAAACATATAATTAAACAATTGCCCCAGGGTCTGTCCATTGCACTGTGTGGTTTGTGTTGCAGCATGTCAGCACTTGATATATTTAGAATAAAATATACGCAGCCTAGGTCGAATTAGGAAAAAATACACTAGCAATAACAACTTTTATTATCATCCTCCAAGACTTTTTTGGGGAGAAATGAAATTAAACTTCACCATTCAACTTTACCAGATATGACCTTTGGATAGGTGTTGTATTTTTGAGGCAGTAAATCAGCTTGTTGTCAATTAATAATTAATCATTAACAGCAGTAGTAGAGTGGAATGAAGGACTGTTGTTGGGTGAAGTTTTATTGTATAGTTTTCTCAAGAAAAATTATCGTTATAAAAATTGGTTAGAAAGAAATCAAGTTATTCATGGAAGAATAATCCTTAAACAAGAGCAGCAGTAAATCTGGAGTCAGATAGGACACATTGTCCATTACATTTAATAATTAGGTATATCAATGGGGCTTTTTTGTTTCAACTTGTTAAATCACTTTAAAAATTTTATATTAAATTTCACATATATATGGCCACTGTGTCAATTTTGCCGTGTCTAAGTTCATTCATATTTCTAAAAAATGTATTAAGATTTATAACAACATAGCTCTACAATTGACACATTTCCAGTGAGCAAGTAAAACATAATTTCCTTAACATGCTTAATTTAGTGAATGAGACTTTAAAAAAATGACAATATGTAATATTTTATTTTCAGGTGAAGGGAGTGTTTATGATGCTGCTGTACCCAGGCTTGATACTAATTGATCATGGACATTTTCAGTATCCTTTCTGTTGTGTTGACACTCAGACTGAACAATGCAAGGACCACACACAATTTGCCAGGTTTAAACTTTAAGAGGAATACATTTGGAAAGGCTTTTTAAACTTTTATTTTATGTCAGCTGCACTACATTTTCATACAATACAACACAACATAGAGCTCTGAGCAGCTTGAATGTTGGTGCAACAGGGTCCTTTAATCTCCTAACATTCGGAGTACGAACTGTGGGTTCAAGCTAAATGTCTAAAAATTTCAAATTGAAATAACTGAAAATTAGAATTAAGTTACGATTGTAAAACTTTCAGGATCTTCATAACTTTGGCTTTTGTTTTCTAAATTGTATTGACATAGATATAGTCAGGGTACTCGATTTAATGGTTTTGAGTCTGAGTTTCTTGCACTAAAAAGTTTTGAAATTGTGGGATCTGGTGTCCCCATCCTAAACCTCTACTTGTCATGTTGAGTAATATCTGGTAATCTAGACTGTGAAATCTTGTTTACTCTCAGCTATTCAAGAAGGAAATGTTCAAAAGTAATGTTTTTTGCAATTGGGCAGAACAAAATATCTAGCACAAACCTTCAAAAGTAATGTCTTTTGCGATTGTTCTAAATAAAATCTCTAAGCCCATCCATCATAAATCTTTATTCTACTCTAAATCTCACTGAAAAATCTTACACCTAATCAGTATGCTTCATCTATCTTGAGTAAGTTTTAGACATTTTTGGCAATATTTATTACTCAAAATGTTGAGTTAAGTTTTATTATGTCTGGCCTGGTCTTTTAGGAAGAGGAAACTGGGGAACCCAAAAGAAGGTGCCCATTTTAAAGCAATGTCCCCTTACCTTTTCACGTGCTGGAACTGAGAATAAAACCTGGGACTTAGGAGATGAAAAGTTACTGTGTGTCCAGGTCCCATGGTGGAATTTAAACATAAAAGTGAATCCTGAATGATCAAAGATTTTTTTAGTCTTTTTGATAATGTTTGATATGATGGTTTATCCAAGTCACAAAATTTAGTAAGCACAAATTTTAGTGAATTTTGGTTATAAAGCTATACTTAAAAAAATGTCTTTTTGCCATAATGATATAATAAAGTATTAAGCACACATTACATATAAAATATGTCACTAATTTAATTAATTGTATTTGCACAAACTTTAATGGTGCTAAAATATTGTGATTTACAGTTTTCCAAAATAATTGCTCATCAGTTATGCGGGAAATTACCCATGAAGAATTGGGTTTCCTCTGTTTTGATATCTTTAAGAGAAGTACTGTGATTTGGCAAAAATGTTTTGCTCTGATTTGTGTATATTAGTTTCATGTAGAGATTTAGTGTGATCAAGCAAAACAATAGGTTCTTTGGTACATGGCGATCTCAAAGTTGAAATCAGCTGATGTCGCAAAACCACATCCTTGAAACTAGCTGGCCTGTTGAAGTGATAATACACCAGTGTCTGTAATGTTTGGGTTGTATATACTGTTAAATATCTGTTTATGAGGAAGTAAATTGAATTGTGTAAATTTATATCTGCCTCTTTTCAAGGTAGAAAATGTAATGTTGTGAAAAACATGTGAAAATCAAACCGTTTAATTCAAAATACGTTTACAAATCAGTTACCAGAAACTATTTCCACTAGTATTGAAATTGTTTCAGCCAAGATTTGTTGCCTTTAATGAACAGTGTTTCAATATTAATGGTGAAATTCAGTTTGAAACTGTGAGAACCCTTCCAATAGTTTGCATAGTATTTACACAAAATTATCTTAAAAAGTCTCATACCTCAAGAAACACTTTATTTCTTAAAATGAATAATATTTAGCTTTCCAAACAAATTGATAATAATTAGCTGCATTGTTCAACCTCTTATCCTCTCTACCTTTTTTCTCTTTTCTTTTAAATTGATTTCTCACTGCAGTATTTTTTCACTTTATATTAAATGTAACTCGTGCCCTTGACATGTGTGGATATAATTATTTTAGCTTGGGACTGAGCCTGCTGGCAGAGGGATGCCTGGTATCCTTAACTTGTGCAGATATAATTGTATTAGCCTGGGACTGACCCTGCTGGCAGTGGTGTGTCTGACTGGAGGCAGGGACCTTGTAGGATCCATTCTGTTTTGCTTGGCCCTCAACTACAAACAGATGGAGCTGTACCATGCCTTTCCCTTCTTTTCTTACCTTCTGGGATCTTGTTTTGCATCAGCAAAGGAGAATTGGTTTGTTGAATGTTTATACGTTTATAATACCATAGATTCGCTTTTTTGTGGCTATTGATTTTCATGGATTTCATGGTTTCGAACCACAAATTTAAAGACCCAGTGAAAAACGGTAATTGTAGAAAGAGAGTATGATCCATTCTAATATCTGACAACATAAGTACTGATGACAGTGTACTTAAATTTGTTTTAAAATTCCTTGAAAATCAATAAGATATAATTAATAATTCACATAGTAATTTCCATTTTAATCATAATTCAGATGTTTTAGTTATGTGGAAAGAACATTTTGTGAGTAATATTTTTTATTCTTGATAATATTTACAAAGAAAATATATTCATCCTGCTGCTTATAGTTATGTGATGCAAAATCCTGTTAAGCATTGTACACAAGATTGAATTAGGAAAATTTAAGACCAACATGTTTTAATAAATTTGTAATCCTATTAAACTATGTACACAAGAGTAAATTAGGGAATTCTAAGACTGATGTTTGATAATAGACACAGAAACATATTTTCCCTTGTATGAGAACAAATTAGAGGGTCTTTTATATTTACTTGTGCTAAAATGTAGATACTGTTTAGTACAAAACGTATGGCTAATATACCGGAAACATTTTAATTGTTTTGCTCATAATTTTACTTGATGAATTACAGAATATTATTGGTCGCTTGATGGCTGTCATAGCTACACGTTCTATCTGGAATATTTTGAAATTCATTGAGTGAAGATAGAAGCAATCAACACAACTATTATATTTCATTGTTTATGAAACAGATTTCTCATGATGCACATTATGAACAGAATAATATATGTTTGCATGGAGATTACCTTGCATAATTCACTTGGGTCTCAGATCAACGAACTCTTTAATTTGCTGCATGCACTTGTGGGAACTGTGATCATAGGCACTTGTCAATTATTCAGCATAATTTCCTGCAAACTCTTCTATATATGTATATCTGCTAAATAAATAAAAGAAAAATAATTTACATTTTAGTGCTGTCCATAACCCAAAATGTGGTTACCTTGCTAAGACCCTGTTAATTTTACTTCCATATTTTGTCTGTGTACATAGACAGCACATAGGTGAACTTGTCTAACTTCGAAATGACAAGTTTAGATTTTTTCTTAGATGGTCATTGGAAATATTCAAAACTATGTGGCATGTCTCCTAACATATACATATATTATTGTGTTTTATTTGCTTACTTTCACGTGATTCAAAATCTCTGTAATTGTTGCAGGTTTCTTAAGCTGGTGAAAATAGGACTGGTTGTCATAGTGACATTCGTAGTTTGCTGGTACCCTTATCTAAGTGATATAGAGTCAGCCTTGCAGGTTCTGCATAGGGTATTTCCTTTTGCTAGAGGTTTGTATGAGGTATGTAAAACCATTCCCTTTTAAAATAAAAAGTTACGTGTACAGCTGAATCTTTATTACAATTTGTTTATTAGTTCTTAATGCCATATTATTACCTCATTGCTTACCAGGGCACAGATTTCATGATTGCCAACCAAGGCAGGTCTGTACAAAATTCATTTATTATTGCCAGCTGACTAGAAATTCAGCTTGCCCTTGAGAAATTTGAGCTTGCTGTAAAATATGCAAACATAATATAACCACTTGAATATCAGAAAGGCCAAACAATATGTGGGATATTGTAAGGAAATTGTGTTATATTTATTTTACAAATATGTGACTTTTGTTTTCTTTTTGCACCTTAAAACCAGATACCAATAGTGGAAGTTATAAAAAAGATAAATGATACAGATGGATGGATATGTAGATGAAAAAGAGGAATGATTAGAATGCATTTGTATAAACAAATTTTCTCTTGTGCTAAACTAAGGTTGGGAGAAGTTTATTCTATTAATAGTGCAATCATGTTCATACTGATTGACACGGGTAGAGGTAGGATACTCAGCAGTTCTTCCTCTTACCTATTCTCCTAATGTAATGTGATAATGTATTTGGCGGAGACAGCAAACATTTTAGTAAATTACATTTCTCCTGTAATACTTACCTGATCACAATTGCAAATAATCTCTCCCACCCTTCCCTGCAATGTGCAATGTTAACATCCTTTAAGGTGTGTCTCAAGTATAGAAACTGCTTTCAACTAGATATGTTGGTAGCCACTTAGTGGGTAGAAAGGGAATTTAATCCAGAACAGTTACTTCCCTTTGTATATTTAATTTATTTAGAGAGAAAGATGTTTTTCCGTCTTTCCGGAAGGGCTGGGTTCAGAGGTAACTAAGAAAGTTATCCTAATGTAATGTGATCAGGTAAATATTGTACAAGAAACATAATTTACTTAAAATTTGCTTTCTTTCCATAATTTTGGACTGTCATAATAGAAAGAAAATATTGCTCTTGCTTCTGACTCAAATTCCTCTCTGTAGGGACATTTCTGCCCTGAGATTCAAATTGGTGGACTACACAATGCATGGCTAATATTCACAGTATATGGACATAAATATAACATTACCTCTGCGGCATCAAAGTTAGCAAATGCCACTATCAGCCTCTGATTCTCTTGATAGCATAAACTTGAGATTCAAAGAGCACATGATTGCTGGTTATAATCATATCCACAATAATTTTTCTTTGCCTCCTCACTGCAGAAAGTGTATTTAGATTTCCTCAACCAGCAAAGATCTGGTGTTAATAATTCACTGACTTCTATGTGTACTTGCATCTGTGAGTACAGAAAAAAACTCACTCCTTAATAAACTTTAACAGCTTTACCATTGATTGTATAGACTTTGTAAATTAACCAGTATAGTTATAATTTTGTCATTTTTCCCCTAGTCAACTCTATATTTTCCTCAAAGTGAGCACAACATTTCCATATCTGAGATGGGTTTTTCATGCATTGCTAGGGTGTAGGCAGTGTTAAAATGAAACTTTAAATGCACAAGTTCATCCTTTTGAAACTTGCATA
>JAECUM010012795.1:0-19008 GCA_016617855.1 Megalonaias nervosa | reverse complement strand
CATCCTTTCCAACATCGTTCGAACCTATATGAAGAATCAGCAGGTCAGGCTTTTGGGCTCGGTCACCATCGAACACTTTGGATTTAAAATCCGTGATATCTCCAACCAATTTTGCACCAGGAATACATAACAGGAATAAGTTGGGAAAATTCAAAATACCAGACAGTTGCTTCAAGTTGGAATCACCTGCAATGAAAATGCTCCTCGACATTCTGACAAGTATAAGTGAAACAAACTATGAATATGAAATGAATATCAACTATTTAAAGGAAGTACATTTTACAAAACGTATAAACACTTATCAAATGAATATTAAACAGTTCCTAGTATTTTCTTTAAGCTAACAGTACTACTGCTACTACTGCCCTAACTAGTATATTATAACGTGGATATACAAGCTAAACTTATCTTTTTACTTACGAAGTAAAATCAAACTTAAACACTCTAACAACAAAGTTGGCAATTTAAGTACAGAATCAAATAAATTCAGCAAATATTCACAAAAACCAAAGCAAACTTGATACCAGACTGAAATGAAAATTCAAATCGGTCGGCAGTTAGGAATGTACCAACAGTCTATACAAACTAGTTTGCTAAATTTGTGCTCTAAAATAAAATGTCAAATAAATGAAAGCGTCAGCAATTATTATTACACAAATGAGCAAATTTGGTAAATATATATGAACAAAGAAAAATGTAGCTTAGATGCAGTAATTAGTAATCGTTATTCGTAATATTTGAAATGCGTCCAACCAAATATGGCTCAAGCGGAAGCAGGAAGTAGAATTGATGGTTTATGGGATCTTTCCAAGCGAATGTGTTATACAACCAATCAAAACCGTCGTTTTTTGCAAGTGCATTTGCATATCTCAATATATGAATATTTAATTAGTGGCAGCTTTTCTACCATCGTCGATCTCAAAAGTACATCAAATTTTAGCCGAGTTGATCAGTTTACCTATCCTGAAGCCCGAAAAGTTGGACATTGACAAACATCATCAGATCTCTGGTAATACTTACAGATAGTAATAACTCCTGCCGTATTTCCTGTATTTATATTTTGTTTCAACATATACATAAGAATAAATATAAGTGAATTCAGCTGACCTATTTATTTTCTACTGTAGCTGATAATGAAAGTAAAACCTAATTTCCAGAATCAGTATTGAAACGTGTACTTTTCAGGTACTTTTCTACTGTAGCTGATAATGAAAGTAAAACCTAATTTCCAGAATCAGTACTGAAACGTGTACTTTTCAGGTGGATAATTCCAGTTAGCGTATTTCTTCGCTGTTTCAGAATGCAGTAGATCTTTTGAATAGGCTACTCTCTATCAACTGGTCGTCAATATATTCCAGCGCTCACCGTTACGGATCATTGCCATCTCACCTGTCTGCGTGGTTTCGAGTCTCGGGTTCGGCCAGTGTGGATATGTGAGAAAGTATGCCAGTAGCTTCTCGTGGGTCGGTAGTTTTTTCCGGGATTTTCCCGGGTTCTTCCTCCACCATTTATACTGGCCGCCATGTATAGCCGTGTCTTGTGCCGAAAAATGGCGTTAAACCCTACAACAACAAAAACAACAACATATTCCATTCGAGACATTCCTGCAATGGATCGCTCTGGTGGCCTAGTGGTTAGAGCGTCCCTCCCGGATGCGGGAGCCTGCGGGTGTGAACCCCAGCCGATAACAAAGACTTGTAAAAACGGTACTTACAGCTGCTTCGCTAAGCATTAAGAGGTTAGTGTTAGGACTGGTGTCAGGATAATGTGACTGGGTGGGACGTCGTGCTACATGTCTGCGGCATGATGCCGCAGCGCTAGACATCTCTATAAACTGCCACACTGCAGACATCATAGCGATATAACTGAAATTTTATAAGGTTACGCAAAAATCCATATCACACACACACACACATTCACGCAACGTGTTTTCTGCTTTAGTTTAGCATCGGGTCGATAAATTAGACCCTGCAATCGTCAAATTATACAATGCAGAGATCTAGTTGTAATAGCAATACTTGCAAAATGCTCATACTGACGATAGCTACGATGTGAAACCACCCATTTGATGACATTAATAATTATACTTGTCCTTGTTGTCATCATCGCTGTAATCATCATCAAAGCACACTGTCCATCTTCATCGCTATCACAAATGAGACTTTCATTAACTTAAGACAGTCATCATGTTCCCCGTGAAGTGGATGAGGCCATTTCTGTTTTGATTTTAATGGCAATTTAAATGCCACATTATTTGAATAACATGGATTACATACAATCCGCATGAAAATTACAAAAATAAAACTACTATTCATGAAGTTCGAGGGCACTTGTCTGCCTTTCATATAAGCAAGGTTTGTAGCATCTGTAACATATTATTTTACTACAATGATCAAAACAGAAATGTGTATGACAATGGAATTAAACTTAGATACTTTACACCTTTTGACGACTTGGTCTTCCATACGGGTTATCCAGGACATCTATTGTGTAACTTCTCAATGGAGATTCTTTTAAACATTTCGGCGACATTAGCTTTCATTTCTTTTCTGTTAAAATGACGAAACACGTATGAAACTATCATGTGAAATTGATTCCCATGTAACTTGAGTCTGTTTCTTTTCTATGTGTCCTTGATTGTTTTTGTGTTAAATGTATGTATGTATGTATGTATGTATGTATGTATGTATGTATGTATGTGCGCGCGTTTTTTAAAGTCTATTTTTCTCGTATAGATGCGCAGGTAAGTATATAAGCGTTGTACACCCTTTGCGGTACAACAAGAAAACACGAAAACAACTTTATGGTCACATGACTGAATATTCGAAACTGCATTATGACATGATAGCGAGTTCGAAGGCATGTTCTATGAACGGGCTGCCATCAGTCTGAAACGGTCTTAATTATATAGCAATTCTCTCTGTAATTTTGCACAAAAGCTAATTTTGCTAAAACCTAATGTCTGCTGCAGTATTAAATCTGATGTTAGGGTATGTTTGATATCATGATAGCACACTTGTAAAACCAAATGAGACATCCCATTCTTGTTAAAATGTATGTATATAGAAATATCTACTGGTGGAGTCTAATACCAAACACAGAGTTGGTGGATTTTAATAGGAAACAGAGTTATGTAAACCTCGCATTCACTTTTGTCTAGCTTATCGATTTGTTTTCTTTTGTTGTTTCTTTTTAGCAAAATGGGCTGGAAAACATCCAAAATGCTCGTTGGGATGATAATTCTATCTTTGTTGTTGAACGTTTCCAATGGGTTATGTAAGTAAATACATGTGAAGTTCAATTTATTCTCTCTCTCTCTCTCTCTCTCTCTCTCTCTCTCTCTCTCTCCAGAAACATGTCATTGGTGACCGCAACTAGGAAGCAGTTTCAACAGTACACGTTTGATCACTTCAGTAAACACACACACACACACACACACACACACACACACACATATACATGCGTACCTTTAAATCCTTGGCAAATGTTTAGATAGTTTTGATTGAACTGAGCTAATACTTTTGTTTGGGCTGCCTATCTATAGAAACGGGAGTTTTAGTAACTTTTTTTGTGCCTGTAATGTGCTAACTTTGTTATTGTAGTGAAATTCTGTCAAATTTTAACAATAGCTATGTTCGTTTTTTGTTCTCCTTATAATTACACTCTAATTTCTTTGACACAGCCTGGGAATGCATCCTAACCGGTCTGGGTGCAGGCGTTGTCAGTGTTGTAGCTGCACCTTTCGTCCTCACAGCTGCTGGCTTTACAGCCACCGGTGTGGCAGCTGGTAGCGTGGCGGCTGCTGTTCATGCTGGCATTGGGAATGTTGTTGTCGGATCGACGTTTGCTGCGCTACAATCCGCAGGGGCTGTAGGTCTAGCAGCAACCACCAAAATTGCTATTGGTACAACGGTGGCAGCTGCGGTCGGTACAGCGGCGTGTGCCGACAAGTCAATAAAATGCTAACAAATAATTTATGCGGACAGACTTCCTCAGAATTGCAATTCTGAACGCAGATAGAATCTATTCACTCTGAATGGTATACAATATGTATTTTTCCTTTCTTCTTTAATTCCCAAATAAATAATGAATATTGTATTCAAATACATTTATTGATTCTCTGTGTCAAGTTATCAGTCTGTCTATTTAATTGCCTGTTATTAAGCATACGGTTGCACAGCTATGTTAATATTCTGTCTGGGATATACTCCAAAAACAGGGAAAAATATCAACTTTGTGCTTTGATGCCAATAAACGAAAGACACAATACTTTTTCTGTGTACTGTGCACATGTTAATAAAACTTGGTTAATAATATTCGCCTTAGGTTTGATTATATTTAGTGTGCGAGGTACATGAGAATTTTTTTGCTACATTTAGTAGTATAATGTGTCATTTTGGCGCATTAGGGGAATACTATGTTAAAAAGTTCTGCGGATTATTAATCTGATTAAATTAAGATCTCCACAGTCCTACGCTGAAATCTGATGGACATGAATTATAAGAGGTAATGGTCTGTTGACCTTGTGGTTCATCGATCGAATCACAACTTTCAAATTCTGAAAGTGACCCGCATCATTCGGAACATATCGTTACTAACGATAACTCTTTCTAACACAAATTGTATAAGGGTGATCTGATTCTCTGCTAAAATTAAGTGGAATGAGAATTCCAAAAGTCACCAAAACATGAACATTTATCGGTGTCTGTCAGATCTCCACAGACGAATGCGGAACCTTGATTTGTATAATATTGGCGGATTATAGACACAAACAGGAAGTTAACACTGGAATGGCTCCATTGGCCAAAATCGGAATCTAAAATGGAAATCGAAATATGACATCTAAAGGGAAATGAAAATGGGAATGGCTTTCGGGACAAAAAGGAAGAATTTAATATGGGAATGGCAGTTATGTATCTAAAGGAAATTTAACACACTTGGGCTCTGTGTCTTGTAACGGAAAACATAATGTTAAATACATCCATTGGTTTAAAAATACACTTTAACTGACCTATGCCTTCGTGTAAACTATTCATAGGTGATAATCTTTAAAACGTCCCTATCTTTTAGTTCACATGTATATATATATCTATATATATATATATATATATATATATATATATATATATATATATATATATATATATATATATATATATATATATACACACACACACGTATGTGTAGTTTTATACATGTAGGTAGGTAGGAAGGTCAGAGGGGGGAGGTACGTAGGTAAGTAGATGGGTAGGTAGGAAAGAGTGTCAACACGGGTCGATAGATCCATCCATATGTCACCCAACAACTAGGAGAGAGTTTAGACATCAATCAGATCCATTATAAAATTATATGTTTGTCTGTGACCAAGACATAGAGACACTTACGATGCTTTATAGATATGATAACCTCACAAACAAGTCACAAAAGTCGATTCTTTCCTCCATTTCCTACTATCTTTCATTTTAGAATTTCTTCAGAAACATAGGTTCTTCTTTTGCGTCAGTACATAATGTAATAGGAATTAAATGACGAGTTTATGAAAAGAAAATAGAAATTCACTACTGGAAATCAGATCTTTATAATTGCACATTATTGAATTGTATGAATACAGCTATAATGCCGTATTCCGTCTATTCTCCATTTGTATATGTAATCTCCTCTCTAGAAAGGAAACTTACTGTTAGCAAGTTGTACTTTGAATAATATTCAGTAATGGACCGACTCCCCGTAACTAACGTATCCAATCTGACAATGGATTCAGTGCATAAATACTTTTTGATTTCAATATTATTGACTTTCTACAAATTGGTCAACGTGGCAGGTTACATAAATCCGACTGAAATGACGGTGCTCTGCACGTTGTTAAGATTGCTCATAATGAAATCGTGTGGCTTCTTCTGAGAAAATCTCCTTTAAATTTCTTTGAGTTATAAATAACTTAGACAATAGTTCTTAATAGCTATGACAGGGTTATTAGTATAGAATGACCATTTTATTTTAAGGGTAAGGTGGGAATGGGGAAGTTTGGGGGCCCTAAGAGCTTGTAAAAATATTTGGCTCCCAAACACCTTGATACAAATACGCTTAATCATCTTAGCATGATGTTAGGAGAAAAAAATATTCTTGAGTCCAGGACATTGGTTTGTCCTTGAAAAAAAAGACATGGTTTACCTGATGTTTATCTAGTTGATTTGGTAAAATTTAATTAAACAGACCTGACCTTGTTTAAAGCTCGAGTTAATTTTCCATTAAGATGATGGAGGTATTTTGTTTTCTCCAGAAATGGTTCTTGCGACATAAGTGAAGTGACAGCCTTTATATACGGTTGCTTACATCAAAAATTCTTCATTCATATTTTAACATCTGTCTTGTGGAATTAGTCTTTACGTTTTGTACAGTTATAATTTAAAAGAACTTATTATTTAAATAATTCATTGGAATTAGAAAGTGCTGATTGATATTTGGAATAAAACACTATTTTGGTATTATTGTGAATGCTTTCAAAAACGTTCGGGATTATATCATTGTGATACCACAAGACTATTGCACATCAGCTCATTCAAGGTAATGGCACATCAGCAAATTCAATACTGGAATTCATTCAAATAACTCTATACGTTTCGACTTGTGATAAAAGTATTAGGATGATTTGGGATTTAATTCACAGTAATGTAAGTTTCTTTAGCATTTTCTCTTTGTTGTCTAGGGAAATAAATTATTATTGAACTTTAATAAACTAGTTGGTTTTTCTTTGTTCTGTTTTTTAGTTTAGGACCAAAGAGTCATAATACTAATATGACCAGTCTCTTCAGCAGCGTCGTATTTTCACACAGGCTGACTAGGGCGGCAAATTTTATGGGGCGTCACAATTTCGGCGGCACTGTATTTTTGTTATTCTTTAAAGTCGCTGAAGTATGTAAAATTATTTAACGAACGCAACACAAAAACATGTCGTGACATTTATATTCCTGCCGCCCCTCGCCACTTTCCATTACTATTAAGGTGGCGGGACTTCCTAATGAGGGACGCTCCGGTGGCCCAGTGGTTAGAGCGTCCTTCTCGGATGCGGGAGGTCGCGGGTTCAAAACCCCGGCCGAGTCATACCAAAAACTTATAAAAATTTTACTAACAGCTGCCTCGCTAGGCACTCAGCATAAAGAGGTCAGTGTTAGGACTGGTTGGCCTGGTGTCAGGATAATGTAACTTGGTGGGACTTCATGCTACATGTCTGCGGCATGATGTCTCAGTGCTAGACATCACTATAACTGCCACACTGCAGACATCGTAACGATATGATTGAAATTTTTTAAAGCTAAGTTAAAAATCCAAATCACACACACACACACACACACACACACACACACACACACACTTTCTAATGAGCCTTGGGAGTATTGTATTTCTCCGTGCACATTCTCACGCGATATATCATAGGTTTATTTTTCAATATGCTCCGGATGTATGTTTAAAAATCATGCAACATTTTCGGGCTGCTTTGATGAATCGATATGACGCTTTCAGGGTGAACAACAATTTAATTGTTTCTGCGACGGCAAAAAGAATACGTTTGCAGGGCAGTTTAATTCGTGCATTACCCTCTGACGTGAATTCCTTCACGATATTGTGAGTGTCAGCCAGTGACGTCTTTGGCGTGATTATATACATAATACTTGCTGCGATTATTTAATATAATATTCTAAAATAAAGGAAAATTGTTAAGCTCAGGTTCGTCTTCTAGATGGTATTTGTTTTATTTATTGGCCATTGAACATAAAGAAACTACCACAACAAAGTTAGTGGCAGTGTCGGCTGATTTCGACATGTGATTTCTATATCTATCGAAGGTATTCATTTATTAAAAGTCAATAACCTAACTTGAGAAGAGATCGTGGAAAACCCATTTGGAACTGACAAGCCTTGTACGGATCAGAAAGTTGACCCAGCTGAGACTGAAATCCATGATTTATATCCTACCTGAGCTATGACAAAAAGGGCCCTTGAGATGATTATGATCAGGAAATCATCCCTTTAGCTGACACATTTATTGGTTAGTCCTTTGATCAGGTCACATTTACTAGTAGTATTGATTAATCAACATATATTGATCACTGCCATCGTCTTTTTAGACTCATTCCATCTATTCTAATCACGGTGACAAAAGACAATCACTTATTGTCCAACAGGAACATGATACTGAGATCTCCTGTTTATTTCCCATCCAATGGGAAACAACCCCAAGCTCGTAAACAGGTTTATTATTAATGTTATTAATAAGGATCGTAAAGATATATTTCTGTATCCTATGCAATCTACAGGCACCCACCAAAAGTAAAAGACACAATAGAGACACATATAACACCTTCCGTCATAAAGGAAAAATGTTTATATAACAGTTTTCATTTACGTATTAGTCAAATATACGTATAATAATAATAACACTTACATAAAAAGATGTCTTATGAATGACACAAAAGATATATAAACTAAAGCAATTTAGAACTTCTTTACACGTGAAAGTGCATCGGCCGACCAAATTTTATTTTCCCTTGATGTGACTGATGTGGATGTTGTATTGTTGTAACATCACAGTATAATTTAAGTCACTTACTTTCTTTTTAACTACATAAGAACCACGCTATTTAGCCTGAAGAGGATTTTAAGCTGTAGGTAAGAGCGCCAGAACTGTATCACCAGGCTGAACAGTTATTTCCTTTGTGGTTTTCTCATACCTTAATTTCATTTTAGATTGGGTAGAGTGAACATTGTTTTTTGATACTTCACATGCCTTTTTAAAGCATATATTTAAAATCAGAGACATAATCAAAATATTAATCTCTGAAATCTCTGTTGAAAGTTTCTCTTTT
The DNA here is from genome assembly GCA_016617855.1 of Megalonaias nervosa. Taxonomy (NCBI): domain Eukaryota; kingdom Metazoa; phylum Mollusca; class Bivalvia; order Unionida; family Unionidae; genus Megalonaias; species Megalonaias nervosa. The sequence continues at coordinate 10,144 of JAECUM010012795.1, read as the reverse complement.
AACAACTTCCCTGGTCCACTGACATTGTGTCCAAATGATTCTTAAAATGATTCCATAACAGCAAGGAAAGCAGATTAACTCCCTCGTCCCAGTGTTACTGGAGAATGATTTTATAGAACCAAGTAAAAGTAACTTGAGTTCACAATGTATTCCTGTGCCAAAACCGGATAATACTTTCTGTACGTGTACTGACTATAGATTAGTAAACAGTGTCACAAATCAGATTCAATTCCAATGCCAAGAATCGATACTGCATTTACAGAATTTGAACTGCAGAAGATTCTGGCAAATTCCACTTACGGATACAGAAAACGAAATGTCGGCATTTGTAACTCCAGATTAATTTATCAATATAAACTGATGCCATTTGGTATAAAAAATTCTCCGTCAATATTCTAGCGTTTAGTGAACATGATGACATCTGGTTTGGACAGTTGTGACGCATATGAATATGACGTTATTATCTACAATGATATCTGGTAAGATCATTTGAAAATCATTCGGAAAGTCTTTGATTGGTTAGTGATGCAAATCTAACAGCTAATTTAGGTAAAAGTGAGTTTTGCCATTCTTGTGTTACATATTAAAGTGATTGTGGGACAAGTTAAAGGCTATTTCTGAATTACCAGTGTCTATCAGCAAAAAATAACTGATCCAATTTTTTGGTATGGCTAGATATTATCGGAAACGTTTCTCAGATTTCTTCATAATTGCCAAGCACCTGACAAATTGAGTAAGACATCAAAGTTTCATTGGTCAATTATTTACAATGTTTATTGATGCAGGTGATGTAGGGGTTGGTAGTATATTGATTCAAAGAGACAGAAATGGTGTGGATCATAGAGTGTGTTATTTTTTCACAATCGAGAAGGAATGTTTGTATTTGATATCGGCTATGCAACAGCTTGAAGCCTATATTAGTCCAGCTCCGTCTCAGATTATTGAACTCAGTGACCACAACCCCCTTACTTTCATTAACAAAATGAAAAACAAAATCAGACATTGTTCAGGTGGTATTTTGATGCTGCAGGAATACAAAATGGACATTAGATACATCGGAGGAAAATATAATCTGACTGAGATGCACTCTCACGTGCAAAGAAGTACTTTATTGCTTTATGTTGTATGTATTTTGTAACTTCATAAGACATCTTCCTGTATCATTATATAATTTTCATTATTATATGATCATATGTATGTATGACTAATATGTAAATGAAAGCTTTCTTAATCTATAAATCATTCTTTCTCGTTATGATGGAAGGTATTTTGTATATCTATATTGTGTTCGAATGTTTTGTCCGTAATTGACTATAATACCATGATTCTAAGAAGTAAGGACGATATTTACTTCAATCTGAGTTCAAGACATGGGGTTTTTCCCAGGAAATTATATTGTGCTTTAGGTCAAGTGAAATCAGTATATGTAGGATTTGACAAACAAGTATTCATTCCTGTTTAATATCAGTCTTTGGAAATCTATAATCAGAGTTTATTGTAGTGTTCAGATATTGTTTAAAAGGAAATTTTTTTTAAGTTATTCATTAGAATTACAAAGTGCTCATGGACTTTTTGGATTAAGGAACTCCTTTTCGATTATCGAGGACTCGATCAAAGACATTTTGGGTTATATCATTGTGATACATCAAGACATTTAAGTCTACTGGATATCATTCTGATCACTCTATACTTTTAAACTTGTGATAGAACATTTATGATTATTTAAGTTTAATTCGCAATGCTGTGTCTTTTGAATTTTCTCTTTGGATCCTTTCGAAAAAATTATTTGTTTATTTTAGTAAACTTGGTTTCGCTTTATTTTTTTTTTTACATAACTTAAGACATGGAGTCGTAAAACAGTCAGTGTTTAATGAAACCGAGGGATAATCATTCTTGATTTAAATATTTGAGTTTAAATAAATTCGAATAGAGACAATCCAGTGCTAAAATAAATCTCTGGATTTTAGCCACTTGCATTAAGAGGCTAAAGTTGTTGATATTAACATTGTTCAGTTTAGGAAAGCTCCGCAGTATATAGTAGATTAACGAAAAGGGCTACATCCTTGTTGGATCTAAAGTGATTGCTTGCATAACAGGTACTAGAACACTTTCACAAATGGCTGTTGACAGATGTCTCAAATAAAATTGTAGTATCTCAGGCAGGATGCATCACCTTTGAACTGTCTTGATACCATGTCATTATCTTCTGCATCTACTGCGATGTTAAAATTCTGTTTGACAGAAGATTAGGAATTTAACATCAGTTTGTGAGCAGTTCATTTGTATATTGACAACAGGTTATTTAGGGGTCTATAGTCAGTGGTATTTGTTCACTATTAAGGAACAACTATTGCAAGTTACATCTAGCAATGTATACGCATGTCGAAAAATAACGTCAGGGGTCCGATTAAGGTTTCTGAACCTTACTTGGTTTTATATAGGTTTTGTCTCCAGTACAGAAAGACGCCTTGGATATGAATGTACCATGTCATTGACTATAAGGGTGTTAACTGCGCAATCCGGGGGCGGGGAAGGGGATATAAATATGCAGGTAACATTGAGACATTGGATTTAGTAATACAGAGCAAGACCAAAGCTAGCGGTGATTGCTGCAATATTTAAGTGTTGTAACTTCTGTTACGCTTTAAAATTTGTTGTTGTTTTTTTTTTTTTTTTAAGCCCTACGGTCTATGTTTTATTTGTGAGATTATGCTAATTTATGCTTTTATCATGCTTTGTGTTTATATGATTTTATTTTGAGATATAACATACATTAGTGGAAATGTATCACTTGCGAGAGAATAACGTTTACCCCTGTCTAGTTTAGGCACAAGTTTTTCGCTTAAGAGCTGTGGAGTACATCGTTCTATTCTCATCAAATTGATAGTCTAAACTTACCTTCTATGTTAGGGCGTGTACCATGTCATTGACTATAAGGGTACCAACTGTGCAATCCGGGGCGGGAGATCTAAAAACACAGTGAAGTTGGGTAGAAGGTACATTTATTTGACCAGCAATAGCATTGCGGTCTATGGAGAAATAATTGGTACCGTGATAGCAACAAGGGGCATAGTGAGCTACTAATAATGCTAATTAGAGTAATCATTGATTTCAACAGAACTATCGCCTTTTATCACATTTTTCCGATATTTGGCTTTACTTTTTCTAGTGAAAGATGTTACTATATGCTGTTACTTTTATCGGCGGATTGAATATTTACCCTTTCAAATACAGAGAAAGGAGCCCTTATCCAAAATTTAGGTGGGACAGTTTAATCCCGTTTCATACTGGTTTTGGCAATATAACATGGGTGTCCCAATATTCATTACACCATTTATATCATGTGTAACACTCATCACCCTTCTTGGAGTTAAATACAAGTTAATGAACCAATGGCATTGTCCTTGTATGCATGACCGAAGAAATCACAAAATTTCACTTTGCAGAAACAAGGGACAAATATTTCAGTATCCTCATTCACAGACAGCTATGCAACACTAGTTAAGTCAATCAGTTTCGTTAACCTACACCTCGGGGACTATTAGCTTTGATACACTGCGTAATATGTTAGTTAAAACTTTGGCACATTGCATAACCTACCTTCTTTCCTTTCTTTACCTTTCGTTACACATGGCTAGATCGAGTAAGTCTGCTATAGCTGATGAGGAGGAGAGATTTTTATTTTCAGTTGTATCTACGTTTCCTGCCTTAAAAATATTCTCGGAATTTTTTTTCATAGGCAATACATTATGTCTCTCCCACAACTGACTGTCTAACCAATCATTTATAGTGAATTCATGATATCCATGCACACTGTTTACGTTTCGGTTTCGGTTTTTTGGTCAACTTTCTTCAACCTCAGTAGGTAGCGCAGCTAAGGGTCTTCGTTCTAGATTCATTGGGTCTAGTTCTACAAAGCAAACCATGTGTTCATATATATATATATATATATATATATATATATATATATATATATATATATATATATATATATAGATATAGATATTCAAAATGCATAATTAAACTCACTCATCTTTTGCTTTTTACATGCCGTTAAGTAAGTTATTATCACGTACTTACAAATGATTTCCTATTCTCTGGTAGTTAATATTTAGAAGCTCATTTATTGGCTAGTATCTAATGACGTTTATATCTGATAGCTAAATTGAAAGAAAGATGCCAATTAATGGCACACTCAAAGAATGTGATGATCCTGTTTCTCATTAGCTGGGTAATTAAATATTATTTCTGATTTCAACATTCCAACATAAAAGTAAAGGGAACATGCTTTTTCAAAGAGAATAGTCCATTATTCTGATTTGTAAGACTGGAAAACTCTAAAATCTAGTTAGTGTTCTTTGCTGGCACAAATCGTACATTGTAACAAAGAATGGTCCAACGACCAGCAAGAAATAAAACCCCAATAGTTGTCAACAATGTTTATCAAAAACAGCAAAACACACAAACGCGGCGGCACTCTTTCAAACCAAACTCAAGAAGCTGGAAACATTTTAAAGCTTTCAGAAGCAGAACGGTTTTGCTATGCTTACCAATGTAAGAAGTGTTGCATAAAACAACCTTTGGACAATAGGGAAACACAAACTCAGATGGGTTCTCTATATTTGTGTCTGGTGCAGGCAAGAAAGAAGTGAAGAAACAGAACCACCCCGAGTGCTCTTCTGTCTGCCCTTATATGTAAATTCCACAAAAAAATCTGAGATGCACTTGATGTAAATCATGATAGTTCCTGTTTGCAGAATTTATAGATTTGATTTACCGGAATATCTTAAGTATATAAATAAAGAAAACAGTTCTGCTTTAAAATATAATTATGTAACAAGTACATAAATAAAGAAGACAGTTTTTGTTTCTTAAAATAATTATGTAACACGTACTTCTGATGTTATTAGAATAGAGGTTGAATTGGTCAAATTAATTCGAGACGGGTTTTCTTTCGTTAAACATTTCAGTTACGAAGTAATTTGTTTCGGTTTTTCCGGTTTTGTTTTCTTCCAAACCTGAACATCATGGTAAATTTTACAAACATGCATAGCAAGCGTCTGTTTAGAGGAAAGTTTCAACGTTAATGTTATACCCAACAGTAAGCTGATTACGAAATGTCAAAGCATATGAACAGGTTACACATAATCATCTTAGCCACAAATATACTATGTTCAACATAAAGGTAAAGCGTAATGGACAAAAGTAAGGAACACCATTCATCGTTTTATCATAATTGATTACCGCATAGTGGGCGTAATATTGTGTATATTGGTAATTCTATCTCTTTTATAACTTGTTTTAGAAAGCTCGTGTAAGGTTTTGTGAATTGTATATTAAAGAGGTTCATAAACTGTTTAACAACTAACCTGCTGATATCACTCCTGGACGAATGACGTTTCTGCTACAATTTAAAATCCATATACTATAGTTTTTGCATAAATCCCCGTTTGGTTTTAATCCACTATTTCAGAAACGAAAATCTTTAATGTGATTAAAAAAATGCACAAAACTTAGTAATTTCATTTATTGATTTATAATTTCTGACTGACTGTCACCAGGGTGTCCATAACACTCATCGTCTGCCAGTTTCACGCTCAAAGGAGTTTCTTTACTAACACGGCGCCATATTGCGTACACTATGGGCGAGACTATTTTTTCTCAGACAACAGAGTGACGCAGTTCATCCTATTCGGTAAATGCCGTATAATTCCGTAAATTACCATAAGGTTGAGAGTTGAGAGTTATATCCATTTCCACACATGTACATAGAAATTACACCGCTTTTAGAATCGACGTGAAATGTAAATTTGTAGTTGTCATTCTTTTCCTTTGCTCGATTCGACATTGTAAATATCGGAAGCAGACGAAGTAGTATTTGCCTTCTATGTATATACATGTGTATTCGTGCACCCACACACCCCTTCGCCGAAAATGGACTTGTCCAGGTAATGGAAATGACCGGCGAGCATGGTCTTCTTTACCACTGAAAACTTCAGTTTGGTATGAAACGCGCAGACGATAACGGTGTAACCCTCCCCCCCGGTCATAATCATGTTTTAAATTATAAATCAATGAATGAACTAAGTTCTGTGCATTTTTTAAAATCTCATTTATGCTTTTTTTTTTAAATCGGTGGGGGAGGGGGTACAAACAAATGGGGAGGTATATTCAGACTATAATAACAATGTAGGCACGGACTAATTGAGGATAAAAAATAAAGTGCCAGGGCAATATTCTAAGCAAAATGATGATCTTATGCACACAAGTTGGAAAATATCATTCATCCTTGAAATGTAATTAATTGCTGCCTAATACGAACAATAATAGGCATACATGATTTCTGCCTGGTACGTTTAATAATGGGTATAATACGGTTTAATAGTTTGCATGGTATATATATATATATATATATATATATATATATATATATATATATATATCAAAGGTAAACCACACGTTCTAACTAGTTTAACAACCAGACATAAGTACACAAAGTACATCTATGTTGAATTATCATAGTGCTTTTTTGTACCTTTTTAGACAACAATCCACCCAGCCAAAAAATATTTATAGAGAGGTGGATAAAGAATATCCAATTTGATTGTGCCTCCATTTTCAGTATGCTAATATGAATTGTGAAATTTATTTTAAAACGTTTTGACATTTTGATTAACATTTTTGCATATCAAGCTGAATGTCGAATTTCAGTGAATTTCTATGCTATTTTCCGTGGCAGTAATAATTCGGCCTATGTCAACTAATGTCATCTCTGATTATTTGTTGATTATTCCATGTCATGATAATTGACACTAAGCATAATAGTGGGAACGTACATCAAGGATTGTTGATAGGCACAACAGGTATATTGATGTTTTTAATATGAGGAGGAAAATGCAAAATCCTAAATGATTTCGTGTTTCTTACAAAATTAAATTGATAATCTTTTTTTAAAATTCTGATTAAAACATATGTATGCTCAGTCTTAAGTAATTATTAGACTCAATGGTTGTTTCTGAAAGCCCTTTTAAATTCTGATTATTGTGCTATGGTTATATGTTTGAATGAGTTAAATGAAGGTTATTTTTGTTGGTTTTTTTATTTTTAGAAGTGTCATATTTTAGATACAATACCGCCACGGCGCTATCTGTCTACAGTACAACACGTAATCTACACGTAGTTGTCAACCAATGTTTATCTATATACAGCACATGTCCCAGGTACCCCCCCCCCCCCCATATTTAGTACCAATTAGCCACTAAGCAATCTGCTAGTCTTAAATGTGCAAGGTCGGGTTATTCTTCACAATGAATATAATATATAGAAACTGAGTGTAAATTAACATCAAACCTTATGGTCATAAAATAATATAAATAAAGCAGTTAACAAGTCTCGGTGTTCTTATTTAGAACACTGAATATGTGGGCACAAGAAACGTGATTAATTTCTCTCTTTCTGGCTGATGAACCACTCTCTGTGTCGTAATAGGTACTGAAATATACTATGAAAAATTGACCGGATTTTCGACCTGCAGATCAATATGCAGATCGACCACTCCGGTGGCCTAGTAGTTAGATCGTCCATCTCAGATGCGGGAGGTCGCGGGTTCGAACCCCGTCCGAGTCATACCAAGACTACCAAAAATGGTACTAACAGCTGCCTCGCTTGGCGCTCAGCATTAAGAGGTTAGTGTTAGGACTGGTGGGCCTGGTGTCAGGATAATGTGACTGGGTGGGACATGATGCTACATGTCTGCTGCATGATGCCCCATTGCTAGATATTACTATAAACTACCACACTGCCGACATCGTTTCGATATGACTGAAAATTTTTTAAAGCTGCGTTAAAAATCCAACACACACACACACACACACACACACACACACACACACACACACACACACAGAGCAGAGGGATTATGCCTACTAGGGGATTGCTCAGTCTCGTGGTAAGTATTAGTTAAATAGCCGAGATTTTAGCCATACCGAGTGGCAGGTAAAACGTATGTATAAACCATGCAGACGATGGGTAGCACCGATGTCACCAGGGCCGGCCGTAGGCCGATTGGACCGATTTGGCCCTATCGGATCCCGCGTTTACATGGGCCCAGCGCGTTAGTAGTTTTAAAAATATATCCTTGAGAGAAAGTAATTTTAAAGCGATAGAAGAAAATTTTAAGTTCAATATCATATAAAAATAATTAAAAGTTTATTTCCAAATTCCCTGCTCACAGGGGGCACCGCGCATAAATCCAGGGGGCCCCACCAAAATGATCCAAATCGGGCCCCGAATTTACTAGGGCCGTTCCTGGAATCGCTCTCTCTCTCTCTCTCTCTGGGTGTTTTCCCAGCGTAGCGTCTAAAATTTATCCCAAACTCGTACAGTTATAACTAACTGTTGTAACAACTATACACTTATCAAGAAATACAAGTGCTGATAATTCAAAGGGAAAGCTTGGCGGTCGTGGATTAAAAAGGGATATCAACATCACCAATCTTAATTTTCGACTCTGAGATAACATGAATAAAATTGAAAAAAAATTACTCTCGCTCAGATTTGCAGAAAAAGAATTAATCCTATCCATTATATTGGTTGATGATGATGATGATGACAAAACCAATTATCCTGAGGTAAAAGAAAAATCTATAGCCTGGTTGGAAATGAAATCAGAACCACCTCCATACCACAGTATTTAATCCTTACGTCTCTAATTCCTCCTGTAAAATACTCGATGAAATAAGTGGTTTATGAAACTCATGACGCATGCCAAGTATACATAATTTCGATGTTGTAAGTAACGCATTTAAATGAAAGTCATAGGAAGTGCTAGTTGATTTAACAAGTGCTTGAATAACTTTCAATAAAAAAAGTCATGTTATTGTAAAAATGGAGCAAAGGATTAAGTTACCAATAAACCGGAGGAAATTCCTATATGTCATGTACAAAATATAAAGGTTGCTGGTAATGAACTCGTGCGGTTTCTCCTGCGGAAAAACCCTTTAAAATTTATATGAGCTATAAATAGCTCACACATTAGTTGTTAATAGCTATGACCGGGTTACTACTAAGGACCGGCCATTTAATTTTCAGAGGGGTAGGGGGCTGGAAGTGGCTGCAGAGATTAAAAAAACATATCCGTTTCCCAAATAGCTTTAAACAAATACTCTTTCTCTGATTTGAAGAAGAAACCAGCAACTAATTCTTCAAATAATGTTAGTAGAAAAAGAAGTATCTTGAGATAGAAAAGAAAAAAAAAATCCGAATTGAAAAGAAAATCCGAGCCCACACCCCCTTAAAATCTCCGTCCCTGATTGCGAATCGAGTCCGACTATTAGAAAACCGTATTATTCAGTTTAATGTATGAACCCTCATGTTGTTCTTTCGACAAAATGAACCAACTTTTGGCTCCTTGTCAAATTTCGTCAAAACCTTCTTATTCTGGCATAGACTATAACACATTTTTGGTGTACAAAGCGATTTTCTCGGTGTACCCAGGACTACTTCAAGTTTTGATTAGAAACAGCATAACTTCGCTTTTTGCCACAGTAAAACACGCATATAATGAATGTGCCGGGAGCAGTTTTTCCAATGAAAACATAACGAAAGTGAAACTACAGTTCAACAGTAATGCTTGGATATCGTATCATTTAGGGCAAATATATCACTAGCAAAAGTAGATTTGTATTTGCATGCAACAGTACGGTATATAAATATCTGATGTACTTCACAGCAAGAAAAATGGGTCAAAGCTGTATGTATACATAACCGCTTAATTTAGATAAATCAAGGCTAGCTTTCAATAAAAATGACTAAAGCAGAGCCTAGACCCTTCAACCAATATGGGGGTCAGAAAGAGATGCGGGGACGAAACAAGGAAGGAATGCTATGTTTCCTTCTTAACGGCAAAATAGCTTATAAAAATGCACTGTATGGTTGGTTGCAAAGAGAATTAGTACGTACAGGTATCTATACAAGACGAGAGTATTTATTACTAGTGTAAACAGGCGATAGACGACGTTCTTCATTTTCCAACGCTCAATAATTGCTACAAGGCCGATTTAGTGGGAATTATGAATAGCGACATCAAATATAGTTGATATGCATTGATTAAAGGTGAGAGAGACAGGGGGTGGGGGTGTGGGGG
>JAECUM010012794.1:0-84690 GCA_016617855.1 Megalonaias nervosa | reverse complement strand
GCTGCTGTTTAAAAGGTGACGTCATCAAATGATGTATGCCTGCTTTCGACTAAAATCGGTTGACCCACGGATCAACATCGGATTAATTCGTACACATGTGGAGAAAGGCAGGGTAGCAGAGTTCGATGGAGAAATGACGTGGTTTTCAATACGATTTCACGTCGACATGGACTGGTTTTAATAAAACCCAACGATGTTTTAAGCCAGATATATTTCAAAATTCAGTATTATTAAGATGCTTCGGATATACGACTTTGTGCACGTAATGGTGGGATTTGGACTTATGAATATACTTCTCATGGGATTTTATTAATAGTGTTCATAATACCAATACTTCAACGTTGTAATAGCCTGTCGAGACAATAACTTTTGTGGTTATGATGCACACACATACTGTAATATATTTGATACTATGTTTAAATCTTTTGAGATTTTTTTTTCTTGTTTCGTTTTGTTTCACCTATAATTCGATTCTAAAAATTTAGTATTTAAAAATGCTAAAATGTCGGATGTCCTATCCCTCACACCCCCCTCTCTCTCTCAGGTGTGGTATATAGATAATATTATGGTCGATAGTAATTTTGCTTTAAACATAATAATGGCTTAGTTCAACTGTAAATACATTTAGATATTTGAATTATTTCTTGTTAGTTGGCTATCTCGCTCAGACTATATCGAACTCTTTTCGATATGCTCGCCTGTGACATAATGGATTTATTTATTCAATCGAAATGAATAAAACTCGAGGTCATAAAATGGAAAGCATGAAATTATCAATTTGCAAAGAAACTGTGAATAAATGCATACATTTGTAGCGGACAAGCACGAAAGGGATGTGAAGCTTTCACTCCTTCCGCAAATACACAATTTCCAATATATGACTGGATTTTATGTGCAATAAATAAAATATGCGTAGAGTATGTAAGCTGTATCCCTATATATATATATATATATATATATATATATATATATATATAAGATACAGAGACAGACAGACAGAGACACAGAGCGACAGAGAGAAAATATATTACTTTGTAAACTATAACGATTATACCATCATCTTCAGTTTTAAATTATAAATGGGTTTTAAATCGTTTAGCGCGAGAATGGATCTAAATTTAACCTCGGCATTCTATTCCTCAAGATCTTTGTACTATAAGCTCTTATCCGTTCTTTAATTTTGTAATGTTTAATACTGTCATATATGTTTCATAAGTACACATGTTTTCCTACTATTTTGGCACGTTCTTCGATTTCCAAAAGAATTTTGTGCAATACTATTGAAGCCGAATCAGTTTGAATCTAGCGGTTTCAAAAACATAATTAATAAAAAAGATGTTTATTTATAATGCATTTGCATGACAAATGGATCGGACACCTTACTGATGCCCTTACAGTCAACAAAAAATAGAAGAAAATGATGCACACAGAATCCAATAATGGATAGCAGTAAAGGAAATCGTTTGTAAACTAACCAATCGAAACTTCAAAGAATATATATATAAATAATTCCTCACATTAACAGATACAACCAACTTGTGGAATAATCCCAAATAACGAATTATAAGCAAGTATGGACCACACGTGAACGTATTATGATATATGGGTTATCAACAAATGTGAGAAGGATATGATTATTATTCACAAATATTTTGATATGGAATCTGACACTCATAATTATAATGACATTGAATTGCATTGATTGAGAAATGAAGCGTATGATGTTATTTGTCCATTTGATTCCAGTTTTCAACTCCCTCCATTTGGTGAATGAATGGTTTCGCATACTCCGCTCCTTCCAGCCTGCCAAAGTGTCCATCCTTGTCTTGCAGACCCGCTAATCTAGAACCCTTGGTCTCTTATACCAAGTAGGTCAGATCCGTCCGTCGAACTAACGTTAACGTCACAATAACAACAGCATCCTCGTTACACGAAACTCCCAAGTTCTACTACACCCCAAAATACAGCAAGAAATGCAATGGCTTAGTCTTGTAATATATGAGACACGATTAAGCAGGAATATAATGGCATACAATACTCAACTGTGCACAAGTTTTTATTTTGTTATGCAAAATATTATTTCATTAAAACGAATTTTATCGTAACCATGTTCGCAAACGAGTCTGCTCAGCTATACAAAATAGCCAACATGAAATAGATTATAGTCTATCTGACAGCATTGTATTATTGCTATATTTGTATGACCCGCTATCAAATTAGAACAAATTCTGAAATGTTGAATATATTACATAATTATATCACAGAGAAAGGATAACGGGAAGGAAAACATTTTCATTTTCACATTCCTGTATTTTGTTTTTGTTAAGTGGACCGCTTCCTGATAAGACTCATCTGTAAAGTGACGTTACAGAAAAATAATTCCCTGATTGTGATCAAATCAACGGCCTAAGAATTCCTGATAACCTTGTTTCTTACCTCCTGTACTTGGTACACTCATCAGCTTGTGAAGCAACGTCAGTTGACTGAAAATATAAACCCCTTGTAACACTGTACGCCGGAAACAAAACACACGCGCATATACTTTTATATAATATAGAAAGTATGTTACTCCACATACTTCACATATTTTCGATATATCTGGATCTAGTTGCATTTGCTGTATTCTAGAATTAAACAACAATATTTTCTGGAGAAAGATCTGTTTCAGTGGTTATGCCTTTATGTGCGTCTTTTTTGTTTCTTGTTTTCCCTTTACAAATGATGTATTGTGTTTCATTTACGTTACAAAGAACGCATTTTTCTATCTAATAATAAAACCTTATATACCGTTGGAAAATATAAAAAGCGGTTATCTGTTAAAATCCCAACAAATTCTTCTTGTTTATTTTTTCCGACATAGACCTCCAAAATTACATATTTTGCATTCTCTATGCGTTGAGTTCCATATTAATTTATATCTGATTAGTATGCTAACCACAATCTTCTTAAGAAACATCTTCTTAAATTTGTATTATTGTGCTAATATAATATTCTGCTCCATGCGATCTTGATAATCCTCTTTAAAATCTCGTTTTGTACTCCTCGAGTCATTTCAGTCTAATGTTTTGTTGCTTTTGTAAAATAATTGCAAAACATTTATGTTGTAGTACAAGCTCTTCTAACTTTTAATCTAGCATGCTATGTTTTATCCCGCCCTGTAGTAAACTTTGGCTGTTTAACAAAGGGATTGTTTGTTAGCCCACGCTTCTATAATTCTACATATATGAATTATATAAATCTTCTTTCTTGTTGTTTACGTACTGCTAATTTTATAAAATCCTTTCATTTTATATTTCCCTCGCCTGTAATATCCATGTAGTTTATAGGCAGAAGGTTACAAAAGTAACCGGATAAGCAGAATTGTCTTATTCTCCTATCCCCCTTCTTTGCAATTTTGTGAACCTATATTCCATTCCTATAATTCTGGAGGTGAGTCAATTAGACTAATAGGCAAAATGCAACATCCTGTTAGTTTAGTTATAAACCAGACAAGAGTTGGTTGTCGTTGCGGTAAGTTGTTGTGCAATGTTTCGTTATTGAACCGAATCGGTTTGTCAAACTGTGGCATTTACCCACAGCAAACAAGCTCAAGAATCGGTGGTGCATTTTTTAAACTTAAGCTGTGGCATTTTGATAGTGGCATAAGCCAAAATGGCACTTATAATATGTGAGGTTGATGCTCCATTCTTCCTCCTACGTATTGCGAGGGTAGACCGCTTAGGATGCGTAGGTTTGCATGCCAGAAGGCTGGTGTGACTACATGAACTGGCTAGTGTGAGGCATGTGGTCTACTCTGTCAAACATCCTAATTGTAAGATGGCTATCCATAACCTCGAGCATCTTGTATTCGTACGCAAGCGAACATGAGAATAACCACACTGTCAACAGACTGAAACTCCCTGGATGTGTTGGATTCATATGTTCAACCTTTCTATGGTGTCGTAGGTAAATGCAAGTGTGCGGAGCGTGCGCGGCCTCGACTAGTAATTCAGGCCACAGTTATGTGACCATGGTGTAAGGTGAAACCAAAGGTCTCGTGGTCCAGAATCCATTCCTTCGTCATAGAGGGAACGACATTAAAGCGGTCTTTCACGCCGTGGATCTTTCAACTGGATCAACCGCGAGAAGATGCTTCGAGGAAATCGGCGTAGTACTTGTCTGAATCAATGTAGAGTTCGTACTCTACTGGCTTGATTTGTGCCTGGTCATGCAAATTCCAGCTTTATTACTCTATGTATCAATATTCGTCAGAGCGGATGTTGTCGCAATGCAATAAACTGTTGGACTTTTTACACTGTTTCGTCCTCTACACCGTTGAAACATTCTTCAAGCAGAACGTTTAACCTCATGGTGTCGGCGCCATCCTTTCGTATTTTATTCTAGCATCATTTCACCTATTACGGCTGATCCCAGATCGGATAGGCATCTCTATCCTAGGATAACGATTGAAGCAGTAAGCTGTATTTAGCTGGTTGAGCTGTATAACATTATGTCTCATGTATGGCGGCCAATGTTATCCCAATGAGGGAGACCTTCTGGTTTGTAGAGAAACCAGACAAATTCCAATAGATGACGAACCTTTCACAGCTGCTCGCGACTGTGCAGATATACATTGGATTGTCATAGATAAAGATGGGCATTTGTTCCAAAGCACTCGCATCATGTAGAAAATCAAAGAGAAAACTAACTAACTTACCTTCCGACAGCCCGCACCGTACTTGGCTTACATAACAGGTACCAGCTGAGTCCGCAGGTGAACACGGCTGTGTGAGGCAGGTTTCCGCTGTCCATGTATTGTTGACCCAAGGCAATCCTGTTGTAAAAACAGCTGGCCAGACAGTGTACCAGTATAATTTGTTCTTGTTTCTAGATGTCGCTAATATACATTTAATGCTGCAGGGGATGCTCAGGCGTGGCTCACGTTTGCCAACCATAGTGTGTACAATGCCAAGCTGTCTGGTTATTGCAGTGTTTTGTTAGGGACGTGATGATTCGTAATGAAAAACAGAAGAAAAAAAAAACATAATTATTGTGGTCCTGAAACAAGACTTGATATCAGATTTGACGAAACAAAATCAGCCAAAACCAGGAGAATTTCTAGCAAATGCGATTCACACGCTGAAGTCACTAAAAATAAAAAGTACTAAGGAGTCTCTTGCCAACTTGTTGATACGATTGGTTATGATTGATAAGTTAGCGGCGAGAGCAGGCAATTAATTGTCTGGTAATTAATAATGGCGCTCATTTATTATTATTATTGAACAATTTTAAAACGATCTATTTGTTTTGCTTATATAAAATGAATCTGTGGCGACTCTAATAGCTTCATTTAGAAATCGGTTAATCAACGATAGCAGGCCTTTGGTGCATAAGCAAGCATCAAAGATCTCAAATGAATAAACTGGGGTCAATCACCGTCGTAGTAGCTGATGATGGTACCAGTCGTGGTTCGATCTGGTAGGTTTGCACGCTTGCTGGTGGCTAGTACACCTTTCTGCTGCTGTATCTGCGATTATAAATTCAAGTTTTGCTTCGTCCATAATTAACCTTTGACAGCGGCGTTTGTTATCAGATGAAACTCCCTGTGTAAAAATTTGGCAACAATCTTACGAATAGTTTCTTTTGTATCGTTGAATTTGGTGATTGGTAGCCAGGCTTTTGTGTGGCCTCACCGTCATCGATGTCAATATGCCCTTATCAAGCATATATCTCAATAGCACTATTGAAGTCCAACTGCTTTTATTTTTTGCACCACAGTCATTGAGATTTATCTCCGGATCTGGTTTATTAAAATGAAAACCCAACCAAGCAGCAATAACCTAATTAATATCTTTTGCAAACTCAAAATATTCAATTTTCGCAAACGCAGTTAAAAATGATGCCAGCGGACCGTTTATTGAAACTCTGGTCGTTTAGTGAATTGGATGGCCATACCGAGAAACACAATTCACATTCATCTGCTCCAAGAAAACTAACCGGGTAACAAGCTACTATATCAACAGAAATTATATTATCGGGATTATAGTTGGTGTTCTAGAGACCTCCATGTCCTAATTCAATACATGAATGAGCTATATCCTCAATAAAGTCTTTCGGGGTTGTACGCCATGATTTTTGCCAGATGATAGTACAAATTGATCAAATCTGGATCCTCTCGATCCCACTTTCGGTTCTGGATCACTCTGAAACAGTCAGACTGAAGCAAGATTGTTTTTACTAACAGTATAACTTTCCTCAAAACTATTACCGTGGTAAAACCTAGTAGCGTTTTAAAGTGGAACTTTTGTTACAATTACAGTCCACCCATTGGCGTTGTGGTCAACGATTACTATGGGGGCGCCTATTGTTTTATAGTTGCCTGAATTGTTAAAAATCTCGTCGGTTACTGTTTTGTCTACTTTTACGAATCTACGGTCAAAACCTTAAGTAACAGAAAAAGGCAAAAGTAATAAGTTTTATTAAACTTCGAAAACAATTTAATTATCAAAATTATAAATGAGACATGTGAGAGGAACTAATAGCATTATGAAGTGAATCCAAACTAGTCCTTATACAGGTCTATGAAACTTCTAAATGAAAGAAAAGTTAGTTATAAATTTCAAAAGCGGATATTTATTGGTCCGTCAGGAACCGTGACACTGTAAGAAGACGTTGTACAGAATTCCTTCGAATAATTTATAACAGTTCCCGAATAAAATTAGTTTCTTTTGCTCTATCCTTAAGTGGATCTGCCAGAATCCTTTCAACAGGTTAGACTTTGTGACACATTTTACATTTTCAATCCTATCAACACAGTCATCAATTCTAGTATTGGAAATGACTCTCATTTGGTGACACGGTTAACTTTTCTGTAGTCTGTGCACATCGGCAAAAAAGAAAAAAAAAAAAAAAAAAAAAAAAAATACACGGCGAACTCCAGGTACGTTTGATTGGTACTATTTAGCCATTCTGCAACAAATATTCAACTTCCTTCTTCATACATGCCTGCATAAGAGGATTCATCCTGTAAGGATGCTGTTTTACAGGTTTAGAAAGTACAATTTCAACATCGTGGTAGATTTTGTTTGTTTGAGAAGTAACGTCTGGGAATAAGTGCTCATAATCACATATCAGTTGATTTAACTCATTCTTTTCCAGTGGCTGTAGATGAGAAAGTGTATTGACCATTTTTAAAAATATCAGAATTTTGAAGACTTGTTCAACCAAATTCCTTAACCTCTGTCGAGATGCTTCAGGTACCAACTCATCAGAATTCAAGATGCATTCCTTGACTTAATCAGTGCTTTCTTCTACTGATAGTGAAATATATACATCGCGAGCGTTGCCAATAAATATACTCTGTAATGAAAAATCCAGTGCTCTTTTGGCCGTTTCAAACGTGAAGCTATTTTTAAAAATGCAAATATTATTGATATGCTTCCTTTTCCTGAAAATGGAGAACTAACTTGATATTTCCGAAACCAAGTGAATTTAACATTCGAAATAATTTCAGTTTCTCTGCATTTTGTATCCTGGACGGGTCCCAATCTTCTGGCACGACTCTATGGTGACAAACTTAAGTAACAGAAAAGAAGCAAAAACCAAGATTTCTAAAACTTACCAAACAATTTAGTTATCAAAATTAAAAATGAAATATATGAGAGGAACTTAAAGTATTATGAAGGAAATCCATACTAGTCCTTTTAAAGGTCTATGAAACTCGTAAATGAAAGAAAAGTTCCTTATAAATTTCATTACCAGAATTCCTTTGAATAATTTAGAACAGTTCCAGAAAAAGATATATTCGAAATAATGAGCACTTTCTACTTCCAGGGAATGTGTAAACAAATGTTTTTCCTCTTGAAGTATATGTAAGTACTACATTAAACACGTCTGCAGACATACAACAGGAACATAATAAGTGTGTAACGACTCCAAAAATCGGAATGAACCTGATCGCATAAGTTTCTCCTTATATACACCGTATATTGCGACTGTACTTCGCAATAGGCACCAAGTGACATCATACACTATTGATTTTGCGTCAATTAAGAATATCCACGTGACCTCGCACAATCAATAGAAAGCCACATAATTATTCTGGAAACATCAATATCCTATCAGTCACTGAGAAACCATGTCATAGCGCCATTTTAAGTCTTATTATTAAGATTATTATTACTAATTGTCACCGACCGTTCCGGTGGCCTAGTGGTTAGAGCGTCCGTCTCGAATGCGGGAGGTCGTGGTTTCGAACCCCAGCCGAGTCATACCAAAAACTTATAAAAATGGTACTATCAGCTGCCTAGCTTTAAGAGGTTAGTGTTAGGTCGGCCTTGTGTCAGAATAATGTGACTGGGTAGGACATCGTACTACATGTCTGCGGCATGATACCCCATTGCTAGACATCACTATAAACTGTCACACTGCAGACATCGTAACGATATGACTGAAAAATTGTTAAAGCTACGTCAAAAATCCAAATCACACACACACTAATTGTGACCACTTACGTAAATATTTAAAATTCCTATGTAATAACATAATCAGATCATGTAGGGCGGACTGAACTAAATATATTCTGTAAAAATTACAGCCACAAATACGAATTATTAAAATTAAATAAAATCATGTACCAATAATTACAAAAAATATAGATATACATAACACTACTACCGGAAATTTTAATTTATTACCAGCACTAAAATGTCATCTATGCTGGCCGCATTATCTTTTACACGCTAAGCACATTCGTTTATTTTGTTAATTAGTGATTCTGTTAATCTACTTCCTTTTCGGGCGTTCATACAATATTCTCTGACCCGCTGAGTTACACAATTTTAATATGCCAGAGGGTCCATCGGTAAAAGAGCATTAACATTAGGATCGTTTAATGGATAAAGTGCGTAAACAACCGCAGTCACAGGATATTATTTTTCATAATATAGCCTGTCAATATCTTACAGAATTCCTTATTTAGAATTGTTGTCCATGGAAGCAACACGCTGTTCACGTAATTACTGAACAGGGTCTACTTTATCCCGGATAATCCACATATCACCATCATCATGTTAGACAATAAATTAAATTATAAATAAATACTTTCTATCACCAACTAAACGATCAATCATCATCATTGCGTTGTTGTCATTCGTTGTAGCATTGATGAAAATACAGTCATGATCTATCCGGAATGTTGACCAAACATGCGCTACTCCATCGCGCCCGAACTCCTCCTTATCCATTCTAATAAATCATATGGTGGTCATTTGTTTTATCGGCTACTCTCTCAAAATCAAACATTGTAGTAGAGGCTGGTTTAATCATAGCTAATCTTGCAAACTATTTCTCAGTTTTTAACCATTTAATCTGATTTCGCCAATTTTCTTTGGCAACTTTTGACATTCGAACTGAACTTTAATTCCACTTCGCTGAAAGTATTTCTCCCGCAATTCCTTTGTGACACTCCACCTGCTTATAATATAATCAAGCGAAATATATTCTGTAATTAAAAGTCATCCCGGAATAATATATAATAATGTCACAAGCAAAATCATAGATGTAAGTGACTTATGATTGGATCAACAACTCCATGTCAAAAACCATGTTGCATCAAATATTCTGGATATCATTCCACCAGCGTCCGGAAGGTGAGTTTATGGCTCAAACCTTGCATAAAATGCGGTGTAGGTGTTAGATGTAATTCTGAGCTTTGTGTTCCATGTGGTGGGAGAAAATACAGAGAGCTCAAATGGTACTATGATAAAATAAACCATAGTGAGTTTGCAATGGGGGGGGGGGGGACAAATAAAGACGCTAAAGATTATCTCAACAGAACATCCGTGACTAGAAACCTATCGTAACCATAGTGAAGAAAATATATATTCATAAATATCCGCTGCTGGAAAATATTTTGGAGCCGTAAAATCAGAAAATATAATATATTATATTATCGTATTTTATTGTACTGTTTTAGTACCGGTACAGTAACTGCACACGGGTGTACGGTTGACTACAGCAGAATTAAACAGCACTGCTGAAAATGACACGGAATTCCCACGACACATTTGCGTCATTCTTGGCCGATTAATACACCTGAGAAGACGTGATTTTCCCCTTTGGTCAAGCTTTGATTGGTGCCAACGGTCGTTCTTTCACCTGATATATGCCCCCTCCCCCCCCACACACACATACACACACGAATCACATGTTACCAAGATATTTTTCAGTCTAAGAAACCTCCGGCCAGGAATTCCTAATTACATTTACTACGCACTGCAATTAGCATGTTTATCTGTGTGTGGGAGGAGTCACACATTGTATTTATTACTCACTGAAATTAGCTCACTACTCAAACACGAGTATAAAGTTCCCAGAAAATATTTTTATATTACACTCAACATGTTTCCTAAATGTATATAACACTTATCGAATTATCATGTGTGAGATAATGTACATCCAGCTAAGAGGCCACTCACCTTGATATGGGGAATTCATATCTGACATAAAGCTGTGTAAGAGTGATTTCTTATTTATTACGTACAGAAATTAGCCTGTGTGTCTGTGTATTGAGCGTACACCCCAGAAAAGGCTAATTTAGGGGGTGGGTGGGTCTAAGAAATATAAACCCCAGCCACACACAGCAGTCGGAGGCTTCAAATCATGTTATAAGACAGAATATGTATTTATAATATTATCTAACAGACTAGAGCGGATATAGGTGGATTCTGTTTGAGTAAAATTATGATGACAAGAGTTGTAATGGCTCCCAATGACATAAGAGACCCCAAGAGAAATTCTGGGTCAAATGACTCCACCTGTAAATAAACACTGACAGATGGCAGCTGCTTCATTGATGATGTCGGGAAAATTATTGCCGACTCGTCTTCCACCAGTCAAAATTTCCGATCGATCAACAACAATGAGGACGTTATTGGGACAAAGTTTATAGTAAATCACCAACGATTCAGGGATTACACTTTGTTCCTCAAGACCACTTCCAACTGCTTCTTCGTAGAAGTCTTCTTCAGTGAGAGGTGGTCTGAAGTGTGATTTTGCGGGCGATAATATATCTCTAGGTAATGGCGTTCTAGCAGCTTCGTTCACTTGTTTCTTAAAATTTGCAAAGGTACCCTTACGATTACCCATGATTTGATTTGTACCATGGTATTTTCGATACACAAAGGAACCCAGTTTGATCCTCAACAATCAGCTGTTTCTGGGTCAAACAAAGTATAACGAACTGAACGTCTCCTTGCAGCAATCGCTGTGGGATTCCATTGAATATTTTAAACCCTTCGGTAAATTTGTCAGGTAGTTTTTAACAGCTTCTGATTCTGGTGCAACAAGATCTCTTATATCATCGATTGCAGCACGAGTTTGATCGATACCATCAATTACTTCCTGTAATTGTGGTTGAGCGGCAGCTACTTCAACTGGAAGTTCTCTGAGAATATATCTCGGGTTTTGTTTAGTTCTTTCTGCTATTATCCATTTGCTTTAGTGGTTTGTTTAGATCTTTAGCAGCGACTAGGACCGGTTTAAATAATCCTGCTGCTCCTTCTGTAAATTCCTCTTTGGCCTCCTGACGCTGATGTAGTTGGTGTTTGACAGAATCAAGGATTGGGAGATATTTCTTAATTGCTCGTGTCGTTGTCGTGCTAGTTTAGCTGTACGAGATTCCATAGTTAGCATAAAGGCACTCATATTGATTATAAAAACAAAGATTTAACAATATATCAACTGTCAGCATATATACAAAATCCACGTCAAACAGTCAAATATCATTATCCCTAGTTAAGTGCGCGGCCCATATTTTGCACCCTCGGTGCGGTGCTGGAGGGTTTTGTAATATTTTGTCGCGGGTCATTGTGATTTCTTGACAGAGGGTTAGGTTACAACAAATGGTTGGTTCGTAGCCCGAAGAAAATGCCGGTCCACACCTCGATTTCAAAACACCACAGCGATATGTGCTAACCAGGCTTACTTACAAGGCTCGGAACGGTTTTTGCCAATAATGATTTCAGTATTTTCCTAAGGCCCGGCTGTAAAATCGGGGCCTTAAAGGGGCCCATGTAGGTCGGTTCAACCCCCGCCCCACTTGATCCTACTCAAAACGAAAAATAAGCCAATTATAAAAACTACCACCCCATAAACTAAACATAAACACACAAACTAACATACACACACTAAGACAGCCCAAAAAAAAAATCCTCAAGGTGAAGAGAGCGAATCCTAAGCAGCCAATAATAAAAACAAATCAAACGACAAGAAAACAATCCAAAGGCCAAAACAAAAACAAAGTGAAATCAATCCACTATAAAAACAACCCAATCAAACAAATGAAGGAATCGACTCAAAAGGTAAACCCTGTTATGCTAACATACAGTGTTGCGATAATTGCTCTGGAGAGCACAGGACAAACAGACTGCAATTTCCCAGGGCAATAAAGGAGCCTATGACAATAGACCTGATAGTTAATGTTGATATTAAAGAAAACATGTTGATATAGCAATGGAACGCACGCAGCCTATCAACCAATGAATACCAATAAAATATTAAACTAAAAGTGTCTGCAAGACTGTCGTATGTACTGTGTCTTCAGGACACACACCTGAACGACAATACAAATAGTTCTAATATTATTGGATATTACATAAGATTGCTAAAGATCGCTCCCATCCCGCTCTGAAATTGGACTTAGCGGTAAATTTAAGAAAGGGCATGATAATGTAAAACTATGACATACCAGTAATAAGACCACCCCATTATCTAGAAATTCAAGATATAAAAACCCAGGCGCAAAACCACCATATGGTAATCGTCATCATATATGAAACAAATAACAAACACATTTTTTTAAAATTTCACTCTGAAAGACGTAACTAAAATAACAAATTAATTTGGCGAATGGGTAATAGCATGTGGTGACGTTAATGCCAACAAAGAACTATGGGGAAGCATAAAAACCATGTATAAAGACAGCCAAAGTGGGCCAATTAAGCAATTTTGTAATCTCAAATAACAGCTAAATCACTCGTAAAGACGCTATAACAGAATCAAGCTCAGATATAGACATGTCACTTTGTACCCAAAAATAGCAAAAATAGGAGAAATAGCTGAATAGCAAGTCCACGATACCGATATCATGGTGAGCGACCACTTTCCCATCAGCATAGAACTACAAATAAAAGCCCCCGAATTGAGACCTCACCCTCCCCTCGGTGGAAGTACGAAGAAGCAAACTGGAAACAATTAAAACAGCTGGGTAAATAATCAACGTAAATCGGTTATACTAAAGGAACAAAAACCCTAATTTTTATAGGAAAACTAAATTCAAGGAGAAATACACTGCTCAAAATTAGACTTAAGCGCTATCCAAAGATGTAAGTGAACGAAACATACGAGAGGCAAAAAAATGTCGATTACTGACAATATACCTGGAAACAACAACAAAATCAAAACCGATATTATTTTCACAACTGTTCTGGTACCAGTAGATAAGCTAACCTTAATAACAAATTTTAAAAAAATAACACAAGAATCTGAGGAACTCAACAACAATGATATCGACGAGGCTGTGAACATTAGCGGCACCTTGAACATACCATTTGTAAAAGCCGAATCGACCAAGGCCCTAACCTTCAAAAAACCGCGTCTGCCAGGGCAATCAAGCTATCACAATGCTCCGCAAACTGGGATGTTGATTAGAAAACGATTGTGACTCTCTACAGGACACAAATACGAGCCAAACTGGGCTATGGATGTCAAGTCTATGGATCAGCGAGAGCTGCATTACTCCAGAAATTGAATACAATCCAGTCAAAAGATCTCCGTGCGTGCACCGGGGTATTCAAAACTACTTCTACACAGAAAATCCTCATAATAGCTAGAGAGCCCGACTAGTTTTAAGGCGTAAGGAAATGATGCCAAGATGCAACATCCGAGTATCGATACACAGGGAAACCACTTTACGTTACAAACTCTCCAACATATGCATTAAGTCATTCTGCAAATAAATGAAGCATAAAATACCTTTCCGAAAATTAATGGCAGCGTTAAAGAGATTTAGAGATCCCAAAAATGAGCACAGATCAGATAATATACTTTCCAGATGCCCACTCCACTTATTCACTTAGCCATAAAGTAATGGGGCATTACAAGAAGACCCAGCATGACTAAGGGCCACAATACTGACATATATCGAAAATAAATATGGCACCTATTCCACAATATACACAGACAGGTCTAAAACACAAGAGCAAAGGATAACTCACATCAACCAACTAAATATAATGACCTCACAGTAAGTTGTTGTTGTTTTGGGTTTAGCGTCATTTTTCACTGATGATAGTTTATGCATGGCTGCCAGTATACCTGGTTGAGGAAGAACCCGGGAAAGCCCCGATAGCAACCACTAAAACATGGGAAGCTACTGGCAAACTTTCTCACATATCAACAATGGCCGCGTGCGAGACGCGAATCCACGCGGATAGTAGTGAGGTGGCAGTGATAAGCAAAAGCTTTAGACCACTCGCCCACCCTACTCCCTACTATAAGAAACCTAATAACCGTAAGATTTGCTCTTTTTTAAGAGACATGCCGAAGGTCAAAAGAACAAATCGAAAATTAATTTGGAACCAAATAGAACAAACTAAACATTTTGAACACAATTCTACTTAACATGAGGGCAGGGAAAGTGAAAAATGTATAATAAAAAATTGAGACAGATATTGAAGTTTAGATAAATGTTGACCTTCCTCCCCTAACTTTTACTTTGATAAATGGGGAAGTCTCCCTTAAGATAAAATCTTATCATCATCTATGAGATATTAGAGCTGCATCATTTTCATTTATGACCAATAACACAATATAAGAAGTATTTCGTGTCAGATTTTCATGATGGCTGCAATTTTAGCCATAAGAACATAAGATAGGTACTATGTATATTTATTTAGGACTAACTATACATCGTATAAAATCTTTTAATCAAACCCCATTTTTACATGACCATCTATTCGTGCCGATTAGAAATAACAAGATTTCTGAGATGGCAGCCATATGCACCTTTGACCAGCATCATTTTGATCTAAGACCAACTAGACATCAAATAAAGTCTTTTGGTGAAATAACCATGTCAATACGATTTTGCATTCAGAATAAGTATTTGCAGCAACAATTTCAAGACGGCTATGGTGGCGGCCATCTTGGATGTCAGATCAGCATCATTTCATTTATGACCAACTAGATGTCATAAGGAGTCTTTTGGGGGAAAACCCATCTCCATATTGCTTTCCATGCTGAGTAGTGATAAACTTTCAAAATGACTGTCATGGCAGCCATACTTGTTTTCCAATCAGTACCATTTTCATCTAGGACCAACAAAACATCAACGAAAAGGTTGTTTGGTGAAAACCTCTTGTCAGTAATCATTCCATTCAGAAGGAGCTGAAACAACAACTTTTTTAAATGTAAAACATACTGGAGGTCAGATTAGGAATAACTAGATATCATACAAATTTTATTGAAAACCCTATTTTCATATGACCAATTCATTCGGGAGAAATAGCAATAACAAGATGTCTAAATCAGTATCATTTAATAAAGACAAACTAGACATTGGGAGTCTTTTCACTGAAAATCGCGTCTTAAAATGCCTTTCCAATTAAAGGAGATATGACAAGATTTTCATCTTGGCTGCCATGGTGCCATATTGGATGTCACATAGGCGCTTTTTTCATTAGGAAAAATTTGACATCACAAGAAACATTTTACTGAACACATCATGTTAATATGACCCACCATTTAGGAGCAGTAAGTCATACCAAGATTTTCAAGATGTCTGTATCGAATGTCTCAGCAATACCATTTTCAAAGAGCACCATCCAGACAATGAGAAGAATGTGTGTAAAGTTTCCAGGCAATCTTCCAAGCAGTTATATAGAAGTATCAATAATACACTTATGCTAACAGATAGATGGACAAAAGATCCTCACATAAGCTCCTATGATCTTTGACCAGTAGAAAATAAATACACGATGGAAGGCATTAGATGACAGTTGAATAAACTATTCATGCTCTGTCCATCTATGATCAGAACTCTCCCTCGCTCACTCTCAACCATGTACACTGCTTGCAGCAATACCAACATGCTTTTCATATCTCACTTATATTTACTTATCTTGTATCTTTAATATTGTCTATTTCTCGTCCCTTGGAACACAAATACCCAAAACTACATGTTTCTATTTCTGAATACATTTGTACACTCATTATCCTTATTGCAAGATAATACCCAAGCATATACATATATCAGATTCCAAGACAACGCAAACCGTTCTAACTTTCGGATGGCAAATGGTATAGATGTTGTGGTTTAAAGCCATTTTAGCACATGATATGCTATACATAGAGGCCAGTGTAATTGGTGGAGGATGAACCAGGGAACACTTTTGGAAGAACCACTGACCCAGTGGAAGCTAGGGGCACGATTTCTCGCATAACTCACTTTGGCCGAGGCCAGACTTAAATCCATGCACATATAGGTGAGATTGCATTGAATAATAAAGGCGAGTACTTTCATTTTTCTTTTATACATACATAGCTGCGTGTTCCTAGAAGCATACCACCCAAACCTCCAAACCACCCCCTAATTCGTATAAGCAACAACAAATTCAGTAACATATTACCTGATGTCACAGAAACATTTACGGAAGAATTAATATTGGTTATTCTGTGGTATGGTGGTTTTTGGCTTGATCCTTGGCTGAATCTCATATTTTCTGCATCACAAGTAGTTGAGCAATACAACCTGCCTCGAAAGGTTACCCCTTTAGTCCTCAAAATGTTAGTCTCTCAAGACAAGTGGTATCTCTTAAGAGGTCATAGCTATATATAACAAATAAATCTGTTCATGGAGAATTTTATTTTTCATGACATTGGTTTTTCAGTACAATTTGTATTGTATTAGTCTAGATTAGTAATGGAATTATTCTGCATGTAGCCCTGAAATGTTTCTTACAAATATTCATTATTAGTGTTTAGGTTAAATGTAATTCACCTGTACATTTAAAAATGAAATCAGATTAAAGTTTGGTATCATAGAGTGACTCTGATTTCCTAAATAAGATAGATTATTTCTGTCTTTTCTTATTTGGTGAGTACAACTTTACATTCCCATACTAGTACTAGATAAAGCAAATAATTTCATCCAAGTCGTTTAATTCAAACATGTTATTTCGATTACTAGCTAGATAACAAGCTTCTAAAATGTCATACTGTAGTGTAATATGAACCAAGATGGTGTTCTCCAGTATGTATATTATTTCATTACCAACGATAAATTATCATTTGAAAATGTTAGAGATAAAACAAAACATGATCAATATGGATTTGCAAGAATGATATTGTACTTATAGAACGAGGTCATTTTTAAATATTTTTGCCAGGCAAAGTTTTGAAGCCAAATCACCTCACCAACATGTATTTCCCTGGCAATAGGAATCTCTTTCTTACTTCGCTTTTCCCAACCATAATTGTGCAAAAATAATAAAAAGTGACGGAGAACAACTTTTAACTTTTTGCACAGACAACAGTACATTTTAGCTTCATAACGATTGTACCCCTTCCTCACCGATCATCTTGGGAGGGAAAGATTTCTTAAAATTGTTGGCTAAGATTTTTTTTTTTTTTTTTTTTTTTTATGCTGCAGTGTACCTGTGTTTTGAAAAAAGATTATACTGATTGCAATTTACAAAGAGTACCATATTTGTTATTTTCTACTTGTCATGTAATTTTCTTTGTTAATGGAGATGAGCTTGTAAGATCTTGTGAATTTGTTATCCATTTGCAAATATGGTATGTCTATGGCAGTAAAATATTCTATGCTACAAGGACACAGTTAGAACAATGTAAAAATTTCATCAATTCTGAAACCAAAATTATTCATAATTTCTGCCATCAACAATTAATGAATGAAGAGTGTATTTCGTCTGCAATTCAGAGCTCAGTATATACATCTATCACTGTCAGTAGAATATGGTAGTTTACTTAACAAGCTTGTTGGAAAAAAAAATAAATAAAAAAAAAAAAAAAATAACTCTCATCAACATAAACACATCTGGTGAGAATAAAATATTTATCAACAGAATTTACATAATTTTAGGATTTAATCAATATGAAAAATATGTGATATCATGTACCTAATTTTCCTTCTGGTCCTTCAGCTCTTGCAACAGCCAATTGCACTTACATTTGACCACCTGGATTTAAGTTGAGTATAGGAATGTAATGTCAACAAGAGAATATTCGGGTGCCATTTTACTCTACCAGAAAGGTAATGACTCTGGCAAACCAATAACTATATTTTGCTGTCATGTTAGAGAAACACACTTAATGCCTCAATGTTTTGATTCATTGTTTCATTATTCACATCAACTTCTTTTCCTACTAACGAGCGATGTTAATGGGGCAAGAGCTCAAAATAAATTTGAGACTGTTGCCCAATCCTCTATAAATGTTGGTTTAATTTGTATCTACCTTCCCTAATACAGACTGTTACATATACTATAGTAACTACTCAATATATCTAACTCACCAACATACAACTATCTCCTGATGTGCATCATGGGCAAACTCATAATTTTCTAGCACAGTAGTTCGCAAAGCATGATTGAACTAATTGCCTTAAAGTACAATATTATCTCTCGCCCTCGGCACACCTGACGTCCATCAAATGAATTTTTACTTAATATTGCATTGAAACTAGACACAGAGAGAGAAGGTATTTTCTGCAACTACGAATGCGTATCCTCATCCCGAGTGATAGTTTGGCCAGGTTGAGTAGCAGAATCAAACATTTTTGAAACTGTTAATCGACTGTCGAAAAGCTCCTGAGAGAGATTGAGAGTACTTATAAAATCAAAGTTAACTTATTTCGATATTACTTATATACACAAAGTAACCTTTATGACGATGAGATATTACTAATGACAAGATCAGTCGATATGCACATTGTATTTACCTCCCAAAACATCAGTAAACGAAAGAGTCAACATAAATAGGAATTTTGTAAATTCAAACAAGAATGAACATGATGAACAACAGCTTAAGAAAGGTGACTCCCCAGGGCACAACACAGAACGGGGGGAATCAGATACAGTGATCATGAGAAAGACATTGACAAACCTGGTAAAGATTCTACAAGGACTAATAGAGACGAGGTCATAAGACCAATGAATAGGATGTTCCATAGTTTCAAAAGTAGAAGAGAGTGGAAGAAAGAAACAAAAGCGAAGAACGTCAATTAAATGAGGAAAAATACTACAAACATTAACGAAGACCCGTCAATAGAAATTAAATCGAAATTTTCAACATGTATTAATGAGATCGCTAAAAATATTAATTTCATATATGAGGAATTTGATACTTTCCCCATTCACATACGTACACCTGAATTCTACATATTACCCAAAACTCATAAACATCCTGACCATAATTTACGTTTAAATTATCCAGGATGACCCATTATATCAGGCTGTAATTAATATACTGAAAACCTATCCAAATTTATTGATAGTGTTTGACAACCTTTAATGAAATCACTTTCGTCATACATTAAAGATACTACTGATTTCATTAAAAAGTTGAAGTCTATGCCACAGCTATCTGACAACGCAATCCTGGTATCATTAGACGTAACATCACTTTATACCAACATTCCTCCTTCAGATAGCATTGAAGCGTGTAAATATTTTCTTGATAACAATCCTAATAGTAGCAGACTATCTAGTGAAGATATTTGTAAATTGAATTATCAGCGTTTGTGTTGTGTTTTATCCCAATTCTTTAAGTTTAAAAAATTATTAAATTTATTTTTATGATATTAGTTTATACTTTCACTAGTCAAGTTATTCAGTAAATTAGAATACTATAAAAATATTCTTATATATATTATATATATTGGTAGTCTTTCGGGGCCGAGGAAGACATGTTGTGCAGTCTCATCAACGATGGACGCGTATGTGGCTCCGGAGTCCAAATTCCGATGAACACAGGCGGTTGCAGGTGGGGCATGGGACACCGGTACTTGGGGGTGGCTGAGACGCAGCTTTGTGACGTCTCTCACGGGCTGCAGCAAGACGCTGGCGGCGGTCAGCCTCGAAGGTGGAACTGGCTTTTCTGGTCAGGACTTGCCAGTAACTTCTGTCTGAGGCAGCGAGCTCGAGCTGATGCGGTTGAAGGTCTGCCCATTTGATGTGCATCTTGAGGTTGTCTTTGTACCTCTTGTGAGGGCGGCCTTGGTTTCGGTTGCCTTGGACTAGCTCGCCAAAGAACAGTTGCTTTGGGATTCTGTTTTGATCCATGCGGATGACATGGCCGGTCCAGCGAAGCTGGGCCTGGATCAGTTTGGCTTCGATGCTTGTTGTGTTTGCTCTATCAAGGACTTCCTGGTTGGGGATTCGGTCATGCCACTTGATCCTCATGATGGCTCTCAGGGAGCGCTGGTGGAATTGTTCCAACCGACTGATGTGCCTTCGGTATAAAGTCCACGTTTCACAGCCATACAAGAGAGACGTCAGGACAACTGCATTGTACACCTTCAACTTTGTTGACAAGTGTATATCCTTGTGCTGCAAGACCTTGGTTTGAAGTCGTCAGAGTGCTTGGCTGGCCTTTTGGATCCTCGCAGTGATCTCTTTGTCCAGGGAGCCATCATTGGATATTGTGCTGCCTAGGTATTTGAAGCTGTCCACATTCTTCAGCTGCGTGTCGCCGATGGTGATGCAGGGTTGTGAAGGGACAGTGTTTGGGGCAGGCTGGAAGAGGACTTCTGTCTTTCCTAGGCTAATTGTGATTCCGAACAGATTGGAGGCTTCAGAGAACTTGTCCACAATTGTCTGTAGGTGAATCTCTTCATGGGCCATGAGGGCACAGTCGTCTGCAAAGAGTGCTTCAGTGATGAGTCTTTCAAGCGTCTTGGTTTTATCAGCTAGGCGTCTGAGATCAAACACTGATCCATCCAGGAGATATCTAATGTAGATACCAAGGTCAAGGTCATGGATGGCGTGGAGCAGTACCTGCGTGAAGAAGAGGTTGAAGAGCACCGGAGCGAGTACACAGCCCTGTTTGACACCATTAGATATGGGGAATTTCTCAGAGGGTTCGCTGTCTGAGAGAATCTCTCCAGTCATGTCATCATGGAAAAGCCGGATGAGGTTGGTAAACGTCTGAGGACAACCAAGCTTCTTGAGTATTACCCACAGTGCGT
This sequence comes from Megalonaias nervosa, assembly GCA_016617855.1. Taxonomy (NCBI): domain Eukaryota; kingdom Metazoa; phylum Mollusca; class Bivalvia; order Unionida; family Unionidae; genus Megalonaias; species Megalonaias nervosa. The sequence continues at coordinate 63,443 of JAECUM010012794.1, read as the reverse complement.
CTCTGTTGACTGTGTCGAATGCCTTCGTCAGGTCCACGAAGACGGCATACAGATTCATGTTCTGCTCAAGGCATTTCTCTTGGACTTGTCTTACTGCGAAGATCATGTCAGCAGTGCTACGGTCTGAGCGAAAACCACATTGAGACTCAGGTAGGTTATCTTCTGACACTGATGCGATAAGTCTGTTGAGAATGAGGCGAGCAAGTATTTTGCCAGCTATGGAGAGTAGGGAGATGCCTCTATAGTTATTGCAGTCCGCACGTGTGCCTTTATTCTTATAGATGGTTACAATTGATGCGTCGCGGAGGTCGTCTGGCATCTCCTCTTCCGTCCAGATGCTGGTTAGCACATCGTGGAATGCCTCTAGAGTCTGCTCACTGAGAGCCTTGTACACCTCCGCTAGGATGCCATCCTTACCAGGTGCCCTGCCACAGTTCATTTGTTTAATGGCCGTCCTCAACTCCTCTATCAGTTGGTCATGCGTTGGCTGTTGGGGTATTTGTTCAAGAGCAGAATGGCTAACCGATGAGGGCAGGTTTAGGAGCTGGCTAAAGTGCTCTTTCCATCTGTCCTTAATGCCAGCCTTGTCCTTTATTAGTGTACTGCCATCTGCAGCAAGCAAGGGGGCATAACCAGACTTTGAAGGGCCGAAGATTGACTTGATGGCACTGTAGAACTCTTTGGAGTTGTTAGTGTCGGCATAGCGTTGCACTTCATTAGCTTTCCTTTCCCCCCACTGGTCATGCATCTTGCGGATTTCTCTCTGAGCCTCAGCTTGATAGGATTTGAAGCGGTCTTTTTTGGGGATGGAGTTTGGGTCATTCTGCCAGTCCATGAATGCTTTATTTTTTTCTGGCAAGCAGATCTTCAATGGCATCGTTGTTCTCGTCGAACCAGTCTTGATGGGTTCGCTTCTTGGGGCCCAGAGTCGCCATAGCTGTCTCTCTTATAATGTCCCTGAGCTTGTTCCATTTCTCGGAGGCACTTCCATGTAAAGGTCCGTTGGTAGACATTTTTTCATCTAGGCTCTTCTGGAAATCAAGCTGGATGGAGGACTGCTGAAGTTTGACAATGTTGAAGGCTGTGCGCATATGCTTAGGGCGCCTTGGGTGATGTGGGGCAATGCGCAGTTTTAGGGTGGTTCGGACAAGTCTGTGGTCTGTCCAACATTCCGCTCCTCGCATGGCCTTGGTGATGAGGACATCCTGGGCATCGCGCTGACGGACTATTACATAGTCGATTAGGTGCCATTGGCGAGATCTGGGGTGCATCCAGGTGTTCTTGTGTTTGTTCGCCATTCTGAACATTGAGTTTGTGATAAGGAGGTCAAATTCTGCGCATTTGCTGAGTAACAGCAGGCCGTTGTTGTTCATCTTGCCGACACCGTGCTTGCCAAGTACACCTTTCCATTGACCATAGTCACAGCCAACACGGGCGTTGAAGTCTCCCAGTAGTATGATTTTGTCATCAGCTGGAATTGAGCATAGTACAGAGCTAAGGTCCGCATAGAACTGCTCTATGGTTTCCGCTGGGCTCGTGAGGGTAGGGGCGTAGGCGCTGATGATTGTTGCGCGGCGTTTGTGGTTTATAGGTAGCCGCATTTTCATTAGCCTCTCATTAATACCAACAGGCAGGTCCGGAAGCTGCTTCAGAAGGCTTGATTTGATAGCCAGGCCGACTCCGTGTATCCTGTCTTCGTCTTGGGCTTTTCCTTTCCAGAAGAAGGTGTAGCCGCTTGCAAGCTCCGTCAGAGAACCCTCCTCTGCAAACCTGGTTTCACTCAAGGCCGCAATATCGATACTGTAGCGTGAAAGCTCCTTAGCAATTAGGGCTGTTCTCCTGTAAGGTCTTGCTATGTTCTTTTTGTCCATAAGAGTACGGATGTTCCATGCTCCAATAATAAGTTTCTTTCTTTCTTGGTTTCGACCGCAGATGTGGATGATCTTGCCAGCCGCGGCAAGCTGGCCAGATTTTGAAGGGCAGGCTATTTTTTAGGCCACCTTTTCTAGGCCCCTCCCTATAGAGGGTGAGCAGCGCTGTCCTAAAAAGGTCTGCTCAGTCGCCCTGGATGCTGCCGAACTGTTCCGCTGCCCTGGGTACAGAGCAGAGCGACCACTTGTCCAAGGGCCGCCTACGTGCAGGTCTCTGACTACAACTCCCAGTGGTCATCTCCACCTGTTGCTTCGCCAGTCGCCCATCGCCGTAGGACTTTGGTAGGTGATGATGAGTGTGATGATGCTGGATGATGAGTGCACAACATAACCTGTGCGTGAAGGAGATTTAAGTGAAACAGCCTTTGCACAGAGACAGCCTCACTCTCTCGGCCTTGGTAGTTGGGACCCAGTGGTACGAAGATTCGTCACGGCTGGTTACTACTTCGGCTGCATTGAATGGCCATGACGTCTTCAGTGCCTAGTCATGCCGTGCGCTCTCCACAAAGCGTTTGCAGATTCGCCTTCTTGGCCGTTGGATCATACAGTTGATCTCTTCCGCCCAGTCTGCCGAAGCTGGCTTTGCATGCAAGGATAGGCAAGCTCCTAACTAACCGAGGGTTTGAGACCCGTCGGCTACCCTCACATATATGTATGTGTGTGTGTGTGTGTGTGTGTGTGTGTGTGTGTGTGTGTGTGTGTGTGTGTGTGTGTGTGTGTGTGTGTGTGTGTGTGTGTGTGTGTGTGTGTGTGTGTGTGTGTGTGTGTGTGTAAAAGAGGATTTTTAGAAAAAGAAGTGCCCTAATTAGCTTTGTCTGGGAAACGCAAAATATCAGTTTCGTCATTTATGTATTAAGGTTGAAGTCTTTTTATCAAATCAATGTGACGACTTTATGTCTTGTGAATGAATAAATGATCTTAGGTACTTTTACATACTTATGTAATAATAAACAAGATTTCCTGTCATATTTTTATCATATTACATATTTAAGTGGTACTTGTACTCTCAGATAAATAGTAGGATTGCTCATGTAAGAAAGCACTCAATTTATGGTAGGAAGTGTTTTAGCCAAAGTATATGTATTTCCGTTTTGCTTTTACAATTGTAGGAAAATGCTAAAAAAAGGTTCTTTAACATATTGTTTTGTTGCTATTATACATGACGATATGGCACTGATCATTTAATCAAACGGAGGAGTCCGGGAATTTATTTGTAATAAAGTATGTGTACCCAATTTTGCTGGAATAACTCTCTAGCTGCCTGATTTGCCAGCTCGGATTGAAGGCCCACCCCAATCACCCGGTGCTAGTGGTATTGTGTGTCATTACCTTGCTTCAGTGAGAATATTATGCTTCCATCCATGTATATGCTTCGGTATCTTGCGTTGTCACATTTGCAAGTCATGTATAGAGCTTGGTATCAGGCATATACTTTTGTCTTCTTTTACCTATATCATTATGCCACATTGCATTTTACATACATGTATTCTTCTGTTAGTAACATGCTGATAACTTGTTTTTCCCACGAGTACTATTATGCAAATACAATTCATCCAGTACATAAAAATATATCTTCTAAATCCTCAGCTTAGTGACAAATTCCTACCTCTACCCCTTTAGAAACATCATTTACATATGCAACGTTTATTTCAAGCAAAATATTTGTTTAAGGCTAAGGAGCATAATGATTTACCTGAAATTATTAGTTGAATTCTTGAGAAATGCAATAATGGCAGCTCATATATGAACAATATTGCAGAATGTTTCATATTATTTTAGCGCTCTGGTGAGAGGTCAAATACTTCACAGACAAATAAAGCCAATCACACTGGTGACATTGACAGTGATTTTGAGAACAGTGAAGAACAAGTAACACTGAAGACAACTTGTTGTGCGGAGTAAGTCTCCTTGATTTTCAATGACTACCTTAGAGCAGTAGAAGAAATAGATTATGTGTAGATTTTTACATAAAGACATCCAGATATATTAATTAAATAATTGATTTTACCCTAATTCACTCCTCTTTTATTTGATTAAATGAATGATACTGAAATACAAACACAACGAAATAGAGATGGCAAAAATCGGGGTCGCCCCAGATCTTTAAGACTGGTGGACTGGTGAATGAATTTGTGTTGATCTTGATGAGGTTACGGCTTGGATGTCTATTGGAAGACTTGGCAGGTTTCATATTTCAACGAATACATGCATTCACATTACAACCATTTTGATATCGTATTTTAGTGGAAAACTGCTTTTTGATCCCACGGTCAACATGTGCACTCGTTAATAAGTGCGTGACTCGTAAATTCAAAAATAAGTATCATTTTTGCCGAGTTATCATAGACTGCAAAGACGTATACGCAGACAACTCATTGACTCATGAACAAATAATTGATGTATTCACACTATCCATCACATATGACCTATAAGACATTAGTATGTGTTATTCCGTCTGGTCTAATAAAATATGTCTCATATTTGTGACCTGGAAGTGTCAGTGACAAACAACTCACTCACGCTAGTGGGATATTGGAAAAGTGTAAACTAGTAGATGAATTTTGGCCGATAAATATTTCCTTATTCCTGACCTAATCCTTATTTCTGCCCTAACTACTCCAAGAGAAATCAAGTTGATAATTCCAAAACTAAAGTTTCAAAGATTTAATAGACGCCAGGATGACGATACAAGAATAACACATTTAAGAGTAGATGTAGAAAGAGCGATTGAGAGGGTTAAGAACTTTCACTTTGTGCAGGGCGTTATGCCTATCACTCGAGAAAAACAGGCTAGCAAAATTCAGAAAATATATCTTGCTTTGTTAATCTCTATCCACCACTAGTTTATGATAATGATCGTGACCATTGATTTAATTGAGATGTACATGTTCATCAGAGTGCCTCCTCACCATGTGAAAGAGGGATTACAACGTGGCCCAGGGTATAATAACGTTTCCATATTTGATTAAATAAAACCATTTTAACCATTGTGATTTTGTTGTATGCATATATTATGATAAAATCTGATCATTCATAATTGTCACAATCCAACCCCACATAGTAAAAACGGATTATATCATTCATAAATAGTTTAACATTACGTTCATCTATATTTAAGTGCCCAGATATATTCTTCCTTTAAAGAAACAGTTACATGTTGCGCTGACAAAACGAACGTGTACAATCAGAATTTGTTATGTCAAAGTGACACATGTATTTATGTCAATGGTATGATCAAGCCCTAATATTGTCAGCTCTCATCGTGTTGTGTAGTGTCTGTGCTTTGAGAGGTAGAGAAACACACACACACACACACACACACACACACACACACACACACACACACACACACATATATATATATATATATATATATATATATATATATATATATATATATATATATATACATATATATATATGAATGATGTATTCTTAAACATGTAGTAGAGGTGTGCAAGTTATTGTCAGAAAGTAAGTGAATGAAAACACGGGATTCTGTATTAACTTGTTTGATGAGATTGTAAAATTAAATGTGCATACACCAGCCTACTCTTTCCGAGAGGGATAGAGTTGAAAGGAAGATAGACAGGGAAAAAACTGCTAAAACAAAGACAAACGTTGTTTGATGCTGGCCACTTTCGTGACTTTGTATTCAACATAAATGATATTAGCGAATAAAAAGTTTGCTATGTATTTACAGCATAACTTAACTATTTGGACAAAGTCTATAGAGTAAACGTGCTAAGAAATTGAACAATGAGACATAGCGTATAATACAGAAATGTTTTGAGGCTGCAACCGCCATAAACAGAAATACAGGAAATAGAGCTTGCTGCATTTCTGGCAGCCACAAAAAGGTGGGTGGGGCAAAAAACAAATGTCCAGCATCAAAGAAAAAAAATATTAATGTTGATCAAAATTAAACCGATGAATTCTGTAGTGCCGGGGCAGTAGAGCACCCTCATTCTCCCGGTAGTTAGGATATATCCAGCATGTATGGAGGATTGGGAAGACACTTTAAAACGGATGCGCGTACTTCCTGAACGCGCTGTTGGTCTTCTGGAGCTGTTAGAGTACCGTCATACGCTCCTGGCGGTCTAAAAGGCAGGTATACACAGATTAAAACGAGTCGAGTGAATGATATCCCAGGAAAGCACGGTCGATGCCTAGGGGTCTAGGTATGTGAAACCCACGACACCTGAAAGAGAAAGTAACACACACGGCAGAATGGCGATCTTAGAAAATGTGATTACAAAGCTGAGACCCTTTTGCCTAACCTTATGTATTTCTTAAATGCGTCTGATCTCCAGCTGCCTAATTCCCTTACGTGGTTGTCACTGAAACTTCAGTGGCGACCCCAATTCTGAAACTATGTGACTTAAAATGGTTAGAGTTAAAGCCACAAAAGCAAAGCGCTCTTCTAAATTCTGTGCTAAATTCTACTCTGGAAAATGGTTGCCCATTTGGTTCATAAAAAGCGGTCCTTCAGGGTTAGGTATGCATGTAAATGAGCTATTGGACATGTCGCAGGATTTTGTTGGGCAGCAACATGCCATGTATATTGTTGTCCCGAGCCGTGTTTGAAGTGTCGAAAAGTGATTGTAAGACGCTTGTGGGAAAAAGTGACTTGAGATAATTGTATCAAATTATCATTCTGATGTGCAGTTGTTTGCACTGTAATCTCTCCTATTCTGAGAAAGGCATGGAAAGCCAATGTAAACATGGCCGAATACATGGTACGCCTGAAATGGTCTGGGATGATATGCATCATAGAAACTGTAAGCTTATCCAGCGCCACTTTGTCAATTGGCAAATGAACATCATGAGATTTACTTCTGTGAATGGTTCGAATGAGTTTTTGAATAAGGAAAGATGAAGAAGGGTCTGCGAAGCTGCTAAGTTTGTGCACATATCCAACTCCAGAAACAAAAGTGGATATCGAAGATGCTGCATATTTCTTGTTGATTAAGTGCGCTATGTAAAGGACCAAACCGGTTATTGAAACTGGGAGAGAGAACTCGGTCAAGGTGTCTGATGTGAACTCTTTATATAGCGTCCAAGCCCGCTTTTATGTGGTTTGTGTAGCTGGGTGTACGATGTTTTTAAGCAATGGTCAAGCGTACTCTCTAGCTGGGCAAGGTATGGAAGAAGCGGAATGCGATGAGGGCGAGTCCGCATAGGGAGCCATGGCGTGGAAACTCGAAACCTGTTGCAAATGAAATGCATGATTTGTGTGTCCTTAGAGGATTGCTTGTTGATGATTTCAACTAAGGCTTGACTGTCAGTGAGAAAATAAATACATTTATTGGATAAGTGTTCTCCCCAGACCTCAACTGCCAGAACGATGGGGTAGAATTCTAGAAGCGTTATATTTTGATATGCCCATGTCTGATCCCAAATGCCATAGAAATAGTGTCTGCCTAGGATCACACCGTATCCGACTGAGGCAGAAGCATCTGTGTACAAGTCCAACGTGTCAAAAGTCATCCAAATGTCAGGTAAGAATAAAGATCTACTGTTAAAACCGGTTAAAAAGTTTTGCCAGGCCCTTCAATCTTCATTTACCTCTTTTGTTAGTCTAATGCGGTTTTGAGGTGCAATTTGTCAAGTTCACATTAAAAGGAATAAACAGATGGGAAAGAAGATAAAGTAGAAGCACAAGAGGCAGATGCACCCTTTTCCTCTAAGGAAAATTACAGCAAGGCACTGACGAGAACAAGTGCTCTTTTGTGAAATGATTTCATTTTCATCGTGATTTATATTTCACGCAAATATTACAAAAGTAAAGGAAAATAAACAATGTCTTCATCAAAATATTATTATTATTATTATTATTATTATTATTATTATTATTATTATTAAAGTTATGAAACTCGTTCAATAATTTCCAGCCTTCGCTCTTCTTGGCAGGCAAAGGCTGAAAACTATTAAACTCTTTTCATCAATTCAATATTAAGAAATCATTACCCGTTGGAGATCCTTTATGTATCATCGATCACATATTTACAATGTATGACCTGACGAGGAGTTGTGAAGTGTGACACAGGTGGTGGTGGTGGGGGTGGGGACAAAATATCAGTTGTGTATAATGGGATTTAACATTGCAGTCAAACTTTCAAAATATGGCACTTGGGGTCATTGAGAATTCCGTGTTAGACTGTGGTTTAACATCATGTGGCTGTATGCGGTAAATAATAATTTGTCATTAGTATTTTTATAAAGATATTACCCATTGTCCTTGAGAATATAAAGTATACTCACTGAACAATATAGACGTTGTGATTTTAAGGAAAAACATGTGTTCCTGCAAGATACCCATGCTGCGTGGAAATCAGGTTGCTATACATATATTGATATGTTTTTGGAATATAAAGCACTCAGAGATAGAAATGGAGGTGGTAGGAGGGAAGCAGGCAGGAGGGGGTGTAATCCCACAGACCTCTAGCTCTAGCGCTTGGAATTTCTTCAGTGTATTTGACATTGTCCAGGTTCTGGTTTTTAATAATAAATAACAATTTTATTTTGTAAACATCACCATCATTCTAGAAGGTTATTTTCCATTAGGTAATTGTTTTTTGTTAGGAAATGCTAATTGTGACCTGAGGTCAGGGAGAAGACGTCATTAAAGGAAAAGTTTATTCGTGCTTTAAGTTCTAGCCCAATCGAGTTATAGTTTATATTGTGTCCAGTATTTTTTCGGGCTGGAATCTATTTTCTTCAAATTATTGAAATCAAGTGATTATTTTCTCTGAAAATACAAAAATGCTCTAATAAAATTATTGGACAGAGATATTCATTGGAACTTATAGTGAATTTAACCATGGAATCCTATTACTGTGATTCTAGAAAAGACTTTTGACACATCAGCTCTATACAGCTTACAACAGAAACATCATCAGCTGCAGTTTTGGCTTTAATTTGGACATCTACTGAGTTTTATACAGGACTTTAAATTATTAGGACTTGTGTCTGTCCTTCAATGATTATTTGGGATTTAATTCGCAATACCGTAAGTTTTTTCCCCATTTTTCACCTTGTATCCTAGAGAAGTTAATTATTTGTTGAATTTTACAAAGCTTGTTGCTTTTTACTCTTTGCTGAACGTCCGCATCAGATGCGGGAGGTCGCGGGTTCGAACCTCGACCGGGTCATACCAAAGACTTATAAAAGACGGTACTAACAGCTGCCTCGCTAGGCGCTCATCATTTAGAGGTTAGTGTTGGGACTCGTCAGCCTGGTGTCAAGATAATGTGACTGGGTGGAACACCATGCTGCATGTTGGCGGCATGATGCCCCAGTGCTCGACATCACTATAAACTTCCACAAATATAGTAGCAATATGAATGAAAAATTGTTAAAGCTACGTTAAAATTCCAAGTCACACACACACACACACACACACACACACACACACACACACACACACACACACACATCTCTGCAGTTTTATCGCATGCATTTGAAAAATAATAATTATTACATTTTCGGTTTTATTACGGAAGCAAGAAAAGGGCAAACAGTCGTTGCAAAGGCTAATATTGTTATTGGAAAAGTCTTGAACATGAATATTCAACTGGTCCAGAATTCCTATTATAATTCATCTTTAGTTTCAGAGGACACTGATACATATAGTGGCATACATACAGTGAAATAATATTGCAAGGGAGATAATTCTATACCCTCATACCGCAAGTATTTCTCGGGGTTTTTTTTTTCTTCTTCTGTTTAAAGCTTAGAACAAATAACATTTAAGACTTTCAGTTGTCGCAATGAAGAAAACGTTGCGTAACATGGACGCTTGACAAGCTGACTGTGTAAAAGTGCTTGTCTCAGATCACTATATTTGTCTCAAATCATCATACTTGTCTCAAATTAGAAAAAAAGAGAAATGTGATTAAATAACTGATTTATGATGGTGGTATAACTATTCCAAATACAGATCAACTATTGAATGAAATATTTAAATTTTGCAGTAATTTCTATCCATCTACCGCTATTATGAAAAATGGAAAGAATCAATTTTATATATTGTAACTTAGTGTGTACCTCTTGATGATAAACATCTGTGGCAGTACAATAACAGCATATGAAATACGTGTAGCTATAATCGGGTTGTCTTTAAAAATTTCTGCTCTGGGCGCATTGACAGAAAAGTGATATTTTAAATATTTTGATTGTATGTATGATATTTTGTTACACATGTTGCTATAAGTCCCCAACAATCATGTATCGTATCAGTTCAACCTTTTCTTGGTATAATTTTTGAAGAGTTAATGCAATTGTTTCTTAAATTTATATGGCCTTGAAAGTATCCCTTGGTCTATTATTATGCTATAATTGGTGATAAGTAAAAGATAAAGGTGGACTGCAGTAAATTGATACAAAGACGAAACTCTATGCATTGAGACTAAAAGTTTGAAAATTTATTTGTTTGCAATGGTCTGTGGAAAATTACCTTTGATTATATTTATTTACTATTCTCGATATGATGTTGACGAAGGAAATATTTCTAATGTCCTTAAATGGACAACAATTGAAAATCCTACCACTTTTACAGTGCAAAGTTTCATGCATGGAAGCAAAATAGAATTAAAATCGGCATGAATATTCATGTTCAAGACTTTTCCAAGAACATTTCTATTTAACTCCTAATATTGCTTTTGTTTGTAAAACATTGCACATAAATTATAAATGCATGATAAATGTGTTCAAGACATAACAAATTAATTTTCCCGTGTGGTATTACCTAACAGGGTTATGAACGAAATGATGGAGAAATCAAACCTCGAGATCAAAGAAGAAATGATAGAAGACTACTATTTTACAGTGGAAAATATACCATTAGACTGGAGAAATGATGTTACCAAAGAACGAAAACCTACTGAACCAAATAAAAGAAATATCAGAGTGTGGAAATTTGAATTTCGCAATAATGCACAATAAAATCGATCTGCCAGTGCCTAGCAGCCTAACAACAGTGGTATTGCGCCACCTTATGGTAACTTCAGATATGGAGCTCATACTGGTTACACTCGTGTGCATAGCTTGTGTGTGTAATACAATTCCAATCATAGTGGTCGATCTGTTTTAACCATGGGTTTTCATGCAGTTGTTCAGTGGAAGGTGGACACTGGATGTGGACATGATGTGTATATATTTGTGCATGTACTTGTGTCTGTATTTGTGCATTTACTTTTGTCTCTATTTGTCACTCCGACTGAGTTTCTGTTCATCTCAGAGTCGTGTAATAGTATGATAATAGCGATTTGATTGCTTACTGATCTAGGTTAAAGTCTTCTATCCGACATGACTTCCCTCACTCTTAGGAGCCTCTTGTTAATTTTGCTTGGCGGGTTCGTGCACGGATTAGAGTGCACTCGCGTATGATGTGAGGACAACGTCATGGTGGGTAGAACGCTTTGATCTAGAGCAGTACTACTGAGAGGAATCCAGTAATATGATTAGCTGAAGACAATGTTTTGCCTAACGCTGACCAATCAAATGTTTTAAATCAAGATTTACCTTGGAGACTCCTATTAGTGAAATTGTACAATTATGCCTTATCGCATGAAATAAATGCTTAATTTGCCAATGAAGTATAAATACAATCCTCTTATGCTATGATTGTTATTGTAATTGATAATCTATTAATTTTTATATTTGGAAACTCTGTGCAGCAAAACCGGAAAGCTATCTTGGTGGGACCTCAGCTCATTTATTCTTATTTGCTCCAATTTGTCACCATTGGCTATCTTGTATCATACTTATTCCACCAAAGAAACCCTCAAAAGTCCACAGAAGCAATGCAATCAAATAAAGAAATAGAAATAATTAAAAAAAGAAATATATTCCCTGGAACTAAATAAAGTGCATAAAATGGTTATCCAAATCTAAAAAGTACTTAAATTATTTTAAAATAATTTTAAAATTTTAAATTTCAATTTTAAAATGTACATCCAACGATGAATGATGTAGGGATTGACAATGATTATTAAAGATTATTTCTGAAAGATAATGACTCGTGTGAGAGTCAGAAAGACTTGAAGTGATTATTTATGCCCTGGAGAATTTAATCTGCTCGACTTTGATCTTTAGAGGAAAGCAAACGGCATGCTATAAATGGAAAGAGGTTGTCTTGAAAATTAAGGGCCAATGGATACATTCCACCTTGATAAGAAGTAATGCCTGTTTAAGGCTATATGCTTTTTGAAAACCATCATAGCTACTCATTCTCGTAGCTTTATTTTCACTGGCATGAGCTTCCAAAGTATACTGGAAGATTTTTTTTTTTTTTTTTAAAGAAGACAAACTTATGAACTCCGGATTCTAGAAACTAAAGACTGAGCTCTTTATCGCAATAAAGTCTTTCTTGTGTTTTCATGATTCAGCTGACACTACTAGGGAAAACTTATTCTTCAACAACTGCATTCTGTCAAACTCATTTACAGTCTCTTTCTTTGCCAGGTCTATGTTACGGAACCTAAGATGCAGTACAACAAACAGTAGTTGACAAAATATTTTCATATATCATGCCTTTTAGGGTTCACATAATCGTGGGTTGCATTATTTTAGAGATGGAACTAGTGTTGTTTCTTCCTATCACATTAACTTTTTAAGCTTCTCTACTGTTATGATTACGTTTTGGTGTCAGTCTAGAATTCTTACATAATCTATCTATACAAGCAAATGTTTCCCAGAAAGTCTTCAATATCTCGACCACTCTGCGAAAGGGTGCTTGTTCATTGCATTTATAACATTAGTATGTGACAGCCCATACAAATGTACTAATTCGTAACATTCCGGTACATAGTTAATACACTTTTGATGAAATCTTCAAACAAGATAGCTGAAGTGAAGGCCAAATCTCTCTCTCTCTCTCTCTCTCTCTCTCTCTCTCTCTCTCTCTCTCTCAGCTTAATAATTGATCATGGGAAAGAAATGCCTGCTAAATTAATTAAAAGATTATTTTGTTGGCTTGCAAGTATGTGATACCAAAATGTTGAATTAAGTATTGTTCACGGCCTCCAATAATGAGACTTTGGTGGATAATCTCCTCTACCTTTCAATTGCCTTCATTATGCCATGAATTAAAATCGTCCCTACTCTAACTGCAAAGTGTTAGGATTATTTGGCAGTAATACAAAGGACTTTAATAGATTTCAATATTATGTCACTATATGAAAGACGTGTTAACCGCCAAAATTAAAATGTGTAATTCTTCAAACATACATCACCAACTTATTATGCTTTTAAACACGTCAAACGCCCTACCAATATTTGAAGCGCTAAAACGTTATCATTGTTTTTGAATTCATAGCAATATAACAAAATGTTTAGGCCACCATGAACAAAACCACAGAATTAGTATTTGCTTTTTTGTGGATGACCATGGTAATTTGCACTACACAACATCATTGGCTGAAGAAGCACATATGAAAGATAAACAAATAACGGTCTACCAAAGATTCCTTCGTAAGGCGATTAAATTATTTTGACATTATATGATCTGTAAAATAAATATATTCTCAGTGTTTGTGCTCTAGACACTCTGGCGACGTCCACTCCTCTTCCTTTATATTTGTGCAACGATAAAGCTACCTGTTTCAAATGTGTAGTTGGATACTATGGTAAGCCAATATACCTGAAGATTCATTATGTACATATCTGGTATATTGCAGTATACGAGATATTTCTAGAATTTTCAAGTAAAATTCCTTTGTAGACAATTAAAAGCTGGTTAAACGTGACTGTTGTATCAAGTTAATGCAAATTGCGTCCTGTTGATCAGATTTAATGGACTGTAAAGAACCTTTGCATTCTAGCTTGTATGTACAATAAAATGTTAGTTAACATTACTTAATCTTATCAATAGGAATGTATTGGAACAGCATTGTATCGAACTCAAGCTTATATTCCTTTAATCTATGCAAGCTTGGCCATTAGCCATATCTGCATAGCCTTGTCGACTTTTATCTTCAGCAATTTCATCCAATTGTAGCTTATATTTCAATCAATTAAGTAATATAAGCAGAAACACGCGAGCACACACAGATACAGACACACACACACACAGACACTATATATATATATATATATATATATATATATATATATATATATATATATATATATATATATATATATATATATAATATAATAATAATAATAATAATAATAATAATAATAATAATAATTTCTACATGAATGGTAGGTTATCAAGTAAAATATGATATTGTGTGTGCTGTGCTGTATAACCCAAGGGATCAATATGGTTGGATTGTTTTCATTTAATCACTGTTTATTGTTACTTTTACTGTTAATATTGCACGCAACCATCGCTCAAGCTCATATCCGACAGAAAATATATTTTTAATTTTAGTTTTCTTCCACGATTGTGGATGCAGAATGCAATAAGTATGGCAACAAAACTTGAAGCCTTCTTATGACACAGGAACTGTGTGATGATCTGCAAGCAACAAATTGTAATCATTTATACTAAATAAATGCATAAAATAAACATTTTATATTCAACACATTATCTTGGGTTTATAAAAACAAACCATTAGAGTGAACCCAAAAGTTATTTCAAAACTTTGAAGACTAATTAATGATTTCGTGAAATGTCATCTTTATTTATCTTTCTAACTTTGAATCTATTCAAACTATCTATGTATGATGTATTTAAAATTATAAAATAATACATAAATGATTTTTTCTTCAGCAAACTGAAAATAATAGATGGTGATAACATTCCATTATTGATGTCAGACATATATTCTTTATGTATATATGTTAAAGTTGCAAAGTTGTGCAGAGATATAAAAGATCGTTCAGTTTTATTACACAAGGCATTGCAAGAAATATAGCATTTGCATGATCTTTGTTGGATTATTCAAAGGCAAAATGAAAGCTACACCAATATAAGAATTTGGTGATCTTAGAAGCAAGCTCCATTCCTAATGAACTGACAAAGATAACAAAAAAACCTATGCAATGATACTAAGAAATTTGTCATTGCTAGAAAAGGGATGCTCCGAAACCATACCTGCATGACCAATATAACATTATTGAAAATATTGTGCAGTAAAGAAAAGAACGTACTATATGCTCACTATAAATGTTCCGAATACACTAAATGCTCGCTATAAATGTTCCGAATGCACTACATGCTCGCTATAAATGTTCCGAATGCACTACATGCTCGCTATAAATGTTCCGAATGTCACTGTAAATCCAGTTTTTCAGCTCTGTGATTAACTGGGTATTCAAGCCAAATTAACAGTACGTTTCTTTTGATTTCATCTTTCTACGATTTCTCAGTTCATTTAATCCAGTGTTAATAACTTTAGTTAAACAAAACCTAGAGACCCTTTTATAGTCTCTACATTAAAGGTTAACAAGAGACCTTAATATTCTCATGGAAGTTTCGAACGATTGTAATATATTTTGTACAGTGCTCCAAAATGTCTACCACTAAACGCTCAGACAGCTAGACTAATAACCTTTTCTATTAACTTCATTCAAGTAATGGCAATCATCTATTTGAAACAGAATATTATTACCCTGAAAAATATAAATAAACTCACGTAACACTTCCCACTGGTCTAATTTATCACTAGGACCACTCACAATTGCTTTGTACACTTTAAATAACAATTTCCTTTTGTAAATCTTGTTCTGCAACAATGTTAGATATTTACATCATTGTCAAAGAAGAACATACACCAAGTTTATCTAAATTCTAGTACGAACCTCATCTTCCAATACTTTGTAGCACAAAAAACATTTTTGTTTACAAACATTATTTAAACGTAAAAATTACGTAGCTACACGATAAACATATTAGCTTCTCTCACTGTTGATAAGTAAAGGTTTCTTAACTAGCCTTGTTATAATAACACGTACAAGTTTCATACAAAAGTATAGCTTGAGATGCTGTTTTCTGCCATATTAAAAGGTAACTATTTCATCTGTTAAAGATATGTGAAAAGAAGAGATAGAAATAGCTTGTATAAAAAAGATAATATAGTCTGTTTTGATCACTGTTTCTGAATTTCACAAAATTGGCAAAGAACATTAACAACTCAAGGACAAGACCAGCATTAATCTTATTTATCTAAGTACCTTTTAACTTATTTAGTGTCTAATATACTAACAGGTAATTGATAACGTTGTGGTTTTACTCTACAATAACTCCCCAAATTTCATAACTATATCATTAGAAAAAAATAAGTAGTAGAGTATAATGAGGTTCTTTGCCAAAACCCTATTTTGTATTAGGACGAATGCATGATTACCCCCTCCCAGGCTCCCCCCTCCCCATTAGTCTAAACAAATACGAAAACATCTTTGTTGAGGCAACAGAATCTATTTCATTATTGATTACTTAGCTCTAGGACCTACCATTGAATCATCATCGTCGTCATACAAAATAAGGTTTGGCTTAGAAACGCTCATTATACTCTACTACTGCGGGTTTTACTTGGAATCGCTGTATATTTTCACACAAAATTACTATACCGAACTTCACACAAAATTCCAATCCGCGTTTAATAACTCACTGGGATTTGTAGGTCTGTTAGATGCCTGTGCGTTATTAACAACTGACTGAGATTTTAAAAAAAAAAATCAATAATTGTATAGGATGGTCTCGCATAAATTTCACATCATTCGCGAGCGTCTGATTCACAATCCAGGGTCATGACTATTTTGTTTACACAGCCATCTGTCGAGATATTTTTTAAATTTCAGCTTTAGCTATTATATAGCTTTCATCGTCATGATGAAACAAGTATAGATTAACCTTACCATTAATGAGAGAGCCAGGTTCTAGTATTTTAATAAAATTTCCATGTGAGACTATGGTTTTATCGACATAACACTTTTTCAGTTCGTCATCGACCGTGATTTTTGTGTATTTGTCTTGTGATATTGGATTATAAAGATTATCAGCAGCATTAGAAAGTTAGTCTGTGACCCAGGTAAGCTTACTAAAATAATCTGACTTTCTGTGCGAACCAGAGACAGCTTTATCTTATTTCTGTTCTTGAAATACGTTCTGTACTTTTCATTGTCAAAGTCTAAATGCCAAGTGTGAAGTTCTTGGGGTATAATTTTATCAAACAAGCGTGCGGTGGGAATATATTAATTTTCTGTCTAGACTGACTATCTTATCGTTTGCACTTAAGCTACAATTTTATCAGAAAAGCGTGCGGAATGTATTGATCTACCTAACAAGCGGCGGAATTACTGCATTACAAATTTTATCCAGAAGGAAAATAAATACAGAATTAAATGCATTACACACTAAGTGAATTTATCACCGGGACAAGTAACAAAACTAGCGCAAACTATTATCAAACGACAGTCTGCTTCGCTGAAGATATATTTCGAAACCGCAGGCGCAAGATCGCAGTGATCCACTGCTAATAAAAGTAATGTTAACACAGCGGCAAATCAATAAAATAGGGCTGCAAAAACCTTTTATTTTAAATTTATCAGCAGCACAAGTTACTGCAATGTCTAGATCGCTTGCGATCCGTGGTGGTTTTCTGGAACCTGCATTGGCAACTATTGCGAAAACGGTACTACCTAAATTACTGCCAGTATTGGGCACCCTGGGGGATAGCTGCTGTCTCGGGCGCCGTATCCGATGCTACGAAGAAGGTTGTGTCTGGTGATGGAATCAAACAGTTAGTGTAGCATTTCACTTTTGTCTAACGATTACAAATAAAAAATGACCGAAACACGAATCGTTCAGAAACGTAAAACAGCAAAGAAACGTAAAACAACTAAAAAATACGAATCGGAAAGCTATCCAAGGTAAATTCATATGACCGTTGCAAACAGGAATAGCGGGAAGTCTACTTACCAATCTGCTGGAGACAGGGCGTGGGAGAGGACTAATGCTACCCGGTACCAGGGGGTAGATCTCTGCGCGATCCATCCGTTGAGCAACTTTGAGATCTTAGATAAACTGAAAGATGTCAGCGGATTTCAAGAAGTATTTTCTAAAGATGAGCTCGGGATTCAACCTAAAGGGAAAAGTTGTGCATTAAATATCCAAAATTTCAACGATGGATCTGGCACGCATTGGATAGCACTTTATAAAACAATTATTTTGATTCCTTTGGGCTACCACCAAGTGATATTATCAAACAGTACGTGCTAGCGTCTCAAAAGTACAGAAAATCAATGTGGAAATTACTGCGTTATGTTTATCAAACAAATCTCTCAGTCCAAAGGGCTGGATGATTTTCTGAAATTTATATTACAATTCACACTTAAACCAAGCTTGGAAACGACAAAATTGCAATTTTATCTAACAAGCAAATATACAAATGACCACGTATTGCCTGAAATGAAAATTTGTGCTAACTGTGGCTGGAAAAAGAGTATGTTTCTCAAACGTGACTCAGTATTACTGGAGGTCAGGAAATGCCAATAATTTCTAATACTATTTTAGTCGACGACTAAATTATAACAAAACTGCAGGGTCAGTTTGCAAGCAAAGCGTGTGACTGTAAAGCTGACCACGATCTTGGTCTAGAGCAAGATAAAATAGTAACTTATTGCCAGTGTTGTAATCAACGAGCTGTATTCGGATCACTTAGATATTCACAAGTTAATTGGCAAATTACTGAAACCTAAACATGGATGGACCCTGCCACGCCACAAGTATACAGTACCCTGGAATCCACTCGATAAGAAGCTTGATCAAAATGACAATCCTATCCCAGGGGAGGAGCGCTCTAATCAGGTCGATGAAATTGCAATGCGACACGGTATATGTTACCGTGACAACGAAAACGATGAATCGGGTTGCGACTGTATTATACTAGATGAGCTAAGCGATATGAGACCGAAGGGAATATGGGAGCAAATTGATCGTAAGCTAGTACAAGGTTTTATTGGAACGAAATATAACTTGGACTAGGTGGAACGCAAAGCGTTCTTACGCAATCGTCTCAGTCTCGACTTGGTAAGCCTCGGATTGGTAAAAATGTACTTTATGATAGTGGGTTTCAAAACACTTTGGCATATGAACTTCACAAAACTAAAAAAAATTTTACTCGACTAAAAGTTGTCGCAAACTCAACTGATGATATATGGGCAATAGATCTAGCTGATATGTCACACATCGCAAAGCATAATGACAATAAAAGGTACCTGATGAATATAGTTGATATTTTTAGTAAATACACGTTTAGTGTGTCTGTTGCAGATACGACAGGTAAGTCTATAATTGATTCGTTGAGAGATATTATTGCCAGTTCGAAAAGAAAACCGAATACGGTATGGACAGACCACGGAGCAGAGTTTTTTAATAAGCAATTCGAACAGTTTCTGGAACAAAATAACATCACTAAATATATCACAGGAAACGAAGGGAAAAGTGTCGTCGTCGAAAGATTTAATCGTAAGCTAAAAGAAAAGATCTATAAGCAACTTACAGCCAAAAACACTAACAGGTATGTTGACGATCTGCCAAAGATCGTGTCGGATTACAATAACACAAAACATAAAACAATTGGAATGTCACCAAATGAAGCTATTAATAACCCAATACTGGCGAACGAGAATATGTACAGAAGACACAAGTTCAGCGTGGGTGATAAAGTTAGAATTTCGTTTGAAAAGAAAAATTTTGAAAAAGGATTCACTCCCAACTGGTCCTAGGAAGTATTGGTTGTGGATAAAATTTTGCAACAATACCTGTACCTTACAAGCTGAAGATTCATTAGGAGAAGAAATTATTGGAAGTTTTTATGAACAGGAGCTACAGCGGACAGAGCAGGATATATTTATTATCGAGCGAGTGATAGCAAGAAAAGGAAAGAAAAGTTTGGTTAAAAGGAGAGGCTACGGAGACAGTTTTAATAGCTGGATACCAACTAGTGAAATAAAAAATCTTTGATTAAATTGCTAGCAATCCAATCGCTATAAATCTTTTCATATTTCAAAAGGAAAGACTTACATTTCACTGGCCTGCATAATGACATTAAATATTTCTCGTCGTGTTGTTGTTAGTGAGCACTCTCTCATCAAGTTAAAAATCTTAAGAAACATAAAATGAAATTTTATATTTTTTCGACTTCCATAAACTTCTAACTGTCCACGGTTCATAAAGGGCTTTAATATCTCCCAGAATATTTGATTTTCAGAGACAGTAAAATTAAACTTTTTTATCTTCTTAGCGTGGTGATATTTTACATTATACCGCGATTTTGCTGCTACATAAACTTGCTCGTCTTGATGTACTATACCTGGCTCATCTGCAAATTTATCCTCGTGGACAGGAAATAAATATGTTTCTTGGTCAAATTGGAGATGTTTTACATGCTGACTATTAATAGTATTGGAATTTGTCGAATGCTGATGCTCTGGCTGATTCGCTGTATCACGATCAGTATGGGCGTAAATATCTGAGTCTTTACGCAAACAAGGAATTTGGTTGAGACATCTAATGCATAATACTTTTATTTAATTTACCGTAATAGAATGCCGGACTAAATAAGAAGAATCGTCAGAGCTAAATTCTTAAATATGAACTTCTTATTCGAGGCTGTCAAGCTGTTTATGACTAATCAAAACATTGACAAAAGTATGTAAATTTTCTCGTCGAATGCGATCCTTACTCTGCGTTTCATGTGCTACTGACAGATTATGAGGTATCAGAACTTGAGAAATATAACAAAATATTTGTTCGATATGATAGAGACACTTTTCCTTAAAATGGGCCCATTGTTGTTTGACAAGAGAAAATCTAAAATATATTCTGAAAATTGATCTTTAAAGCAATCTAATTTTGTATTAATTATTAAACATGGATAAATTTGTTATTCGAGCTAATATTTTAAATCCCTTTCAGCTGGAAGAGGCTGTAAGAAATATGTTCCGGGGTTATAATAATGTAGTAGCTCGCTTTGAAGTAGAAATCGATAAAAATAATTTAATTTTGTTAAGCAGTATAGAACTTGATTATATACTTCGATATGGAAAGATATTTGTCGAATACGACAAGGAAACCTTAAACAAATATCTCAATTTCTGCCTGACAAATAGTGAGGTATCAATTATTTTAAATAGCAGGTGATTCGTAACGAAAGTAGATTCTAACATCAAATCTTTTCGATAATGCTGATTTGTAGGCTCCATCGGCGACAAATTTTACTGCCCTTGAGTCAATGTTGAAATATTTTGATGTAGCTGAAATCGATGGAAATGACATTTCTTCACCTGTGATAGAGTTAGTTGCTACAACAGGATTTATCGATTGTCTAAATTTAACACCACCTCCCCTACCACGATGAACATTTTCTTTCAGTGTTACAAGTTCCAAATTTTCAAGTCTATTGTCGACTTTAATTCGGTTTCTGTGGTCGATGACAAAACCACTTGAAACAGGCCCATGAAAAACTTCATCAACTTGTGAGATCTGCAACAAACGCGATTAGTTCCTCGAATGACAATTTGCAGATATGCAGTATTACTAATATTTCCAACAACTTTTTTGTTTTAATATATCTAATAATACCCTTGTCAGAAGCTTCGTATAAATTATAAATAGGATGTGTTTGAAACTCGTCCTGCAACGATAAATTAGCGATATTACTGTTAGTAACACTGCCATTGATATGGTAAACTCTCATTCCGTTTGAAATCTCCTCACTGCTAAATAAAGTCCAGAAAAAAATCGTGTAAAAACATCCCGGTATATTCGCTATCATTAGCGCCTTTCATTTTCATCCTATAACCAGCCCGCGTTAGAATTCCAATTGCATTTATCTGTTTTTATATTTATCACAACGCCAAGATCGTTACCAGCAAAAGGATTATATATCTGGTGACACTAGAAAATCTCTTGATGTCTAGCAAGATCTTTAACGGTTATCGGCCTATGGTATAAATTGTCCATAATAAATAGCTTTTCCAAATCTCTAATTGATAATTTTCACAGAACACTCAATTAAAGATATATAAAAGAGTCGATATATAAATGTTGAAACTAGCCGATATAGCAAAGAAAAGTCTGTATTGAACAGAAAGATTTCGACCTATAAAAATTGCAACCTCATTTGCTGGTTTCAATAACAGTTAGTTATTTAATATTAAGCGTTTACTTACAAATTTCTCCGGCGCAAACTTGTATCATCTACTTCAGCCAACAATCAAATCCCAGCTTGCAACGCACAAGGGTCTAAAGATCATTGTGCAGTTTTATATCAAGCTTTCTAAGCTAAATATATCTCTAGAATCCCTACAACAAGCTAAGGATCGTTTTATTGATCAGACGCTTGCGTCAGGGCAACGTGAAGAATTTGACTATACTTATCTTACATCAACATCTAATCGAGTTCTTACAGGGACAGATTTAATGTCGTTGTCAAGAAATATATTTCAGGAAATATGGAAGAAAATAGATGAGTATACTACATGTCGCTGGAAATTTGAAAAGATAACGTAAATACTTTTCCACACTATGAAATATAATCCATTGCGTGGTAGCTCATATGTCGAACTCCCGACTAAAATCAAAAACTCAAAATGTTGCATTAATATAAATAATTATGATAAAAAATTATTCCAATGAGCCATACTATCGGCTTTATTTCCAGCACGAAATCATCCTTATTGAGTATTAAATTATATTGGTTATGTTAATAGTCTAAACTTTAGCGGGATTGACTTTCCCGTTTCTGAATATCAAATTTCAAAATTTGAAAAACAGAACAATCTTTTGTTACCTGGAGATATTAATGTATTTGATGTCGATGACAAACAAAAGATATATCCTAGATATATCAACAATCTAGCATCACAAAAAAACAGTAAATTTACTATTTTATAAAGATCGCTACGCGTGGATAAAAAACTTTAATGGGCTAGTCGGAGGTCAGTATAGCAAGTATAAGGGAGAGAAATATTTCCGTGTCAGATGTTTGCATGACTGTATTTCCCAACATATACTTTATCGACACCTCGAATATTGCTCTAATGTTCAGAAAATCTCTATGCCTGGCGAAGATGAATAAACATTACAATTTACAAACTACATGCATAAGATGAAAGTGCCTTTTATACTATATGCAGATTTCGAGTCCATTTTACTTCCAGTGCAAGGAGTTGTTGTTGTTGTTGTGGGGTTTAACGCCATTTTTCAGCACACGATAGGCTATACATGGCGAACAGTATTAATGGTGGAGGAAGAACCCCGGAAAGAACCACCGACCCACGAGAAGCTACTGGCAAGCTTTCTCACATACCCACATTGGCCGAATCCGAGACTCGAACCCACGCAGACAGAGGTGAGATGGCAGTGATCCGTAACGGAGAGCGCTTTAGACCACTCGGCCACTAGGGACCCCCAGTGCAAGGAGTAGAGAATAACCCTGATAAATCTTCGACAAGGGAAATACATGAGCATATTCCCTGTGGGGCGTGTGTGCAGTTGATAAATCTTTGTGAAAACCAGTAAGGATTTACCATGGAAATGAACCAGCTGTCTGGTTGCCAAGAAACTTTATCGACGATATTGATCTGATCCTTATGTCAATCGCTAAGACAAAAAACAAAAAATTGAAACCACTAACACTAAAGCAAGAAGCTGAATTTTCCACAGCAGAAATATGCTCTATTTGTGAGTGCGCGCTTTTGCCTCAAGATAAGGTAAAAGATCACTGCCATATTACTTGAATATATCGTGGACCGGCCCATGACAAATGTAACTTAACATATACAGCACCGGATTTCGTCCCTGTTGTATTCCATAATTTCAGTGGATATGATGCTCATATTCAAGTTGAATCGTGCTGTAATAAAGATATAATAAACCGCCTGAAAATTAACAACAACAATAAAATAAAGTGCATCCCAAATAACACTGAAAAGTATATGTCAGTGACACTTGGCAAGTTGAGATTTATTGATAGTCTGCAGTTTATGAAGGCGTCGCTAGACGACCTTGTCAAAGGCTGTAGTCAATTTAATAATTTGATTGAGCATGTCGGTGAAACTGCTGACAGTTTATTGACACGAAAAGGAATTTTTCCTTATGAGTATCTAGACGATTGGGATAAATTTGAATAAACGTGTCTACCTGACAAAGAGAAGTTTTTGTCCTAGGTTAAATCTCGAAAGGGTTAGTGACGACGATTACGCCTATGCTTGATCGATTTGGGATTCGTTCGGCTGCAAAAACTTGGGAGATTATCAAGATTTATATCATATTACAGACGTTCTGTTGCTCGCAGACGTATTTGGAAATTTCAGAGCTGTCAGCGCTGATTACTACGGACTCGACCCAGCGTGGTACTATTCGGTACCTGGATTAAGTTGGGACGTATTACTAAAACACAGTAAAATGAAAACTGGAGCTGCTAACTGACCCTGATATGGTCAACTTTATAGAATGTGGAATCCGAGACGGAATAAGTGTCATAAGAAAAAGGTATGCTAGGGCTAATAATAAATATCTACCCGACTATGATAGTACAGAACCATCGTGTTTTATATCCTATCCAATAATTTGTATGGCTACGGTCTATCGGAGTCTATGCTAGTCGGTCGAGATGGATCACCGATAAACAGTTTTTCAAAGAAACTGACAAAACTATACCGGATGATGTTAGTTATTTCATAGTTGATATTGACTATCCTGTTGAGCTGTACGGTGCGCATAATGACTATCCATTCTGTCCAGAGTCGATGCTGATATATTACAGTTTATTATCCGATGAGAAGAGAAATTATTCGTCTAGTGCTAGCACTAGTGGTAAATCTGTTGTTAAAAAATTAGGTCCTAATCTGCTTGACAAACGGAGATACGTATTGCATTACAAAAATCTAAACCAGTCACTTGATCATGGTCTGGTATTAAGAAAAGTTCATCGTGTGCTAAAAGTTAATCAATCACCGTGGATGAAAAGCTACATCGACTCAAACACAGCACGACGAGCAGCTGGCAAAACAGAATTCGGAAAAAAAACTTTTTCAAGCTTATGACTAACAGCGTGTTTGGCAAGACCATAGAAAATATCAGAAAGCGATTCAACGTTGAAATAGTCAATAACGTGGAACGTCGTAATAAACTTGTAGCATCTGACGATTTTGTTAGTATGAAAATATTTAATGAAAATTTAGTAGCCATTCAACGACGAAAGACAAACTTGAAGTTAAACAAGCCAGTTTATGTCGGTATGGCAGTACGTGAAATATCAAAAGGCTAATATACCAATTTCATTACGATTTTGTCAAAGGTAAGTGGCCTCATGCAGAGCTGTTATTTACAGATACTGACTCGCTTATGTACAACATAAAATCTTATAATATTTTTCAAGAGTTTTATGATAATCGAGAGATGTTTAATCTTTCAGATTGTCCAAAAAAAACCAAACCAAAAAAAAAAAAAACCAGCAGATTTCACTGTGTTGATAATAAAAATTGTAATAGGAAGATTTAAGGATGGACAAACTTTGTTCCTATCGTTGAGTTCGTCGGATTGCATAGTAAAATGTATTGTCTAAAACTAGCTGATAATAAAGTTAAGAAACGACCTAAGGGAATTAAAATAGATGTGGTAGATAAGTTCATAGGATTCGATATTTATAAAGCTTCGTTAGACGGATTTTCTAGTTATGTTGAGATGATGGCAATAAGATGAAACTGTCATAAAATTTAAACAGATGTTATGATATAATCTGGTCTTTGTAATTTTGATGATAAAAGATACTGCTCCGATGGAATTAATACATTTGCGTTAGGATATAAAAAGTCTGATATTGTTGAGTTTTGCAAGGTGGATTTTCTAGATTGGTTATTACAGTAAATCTCTAGCGATTTCATATAAATTTTAAGCGAATGTTAGGTATTGCAATTTTGTGTGAAATATAAATCACAGTACGAGCCACCAGATTATAAAAAAATAGCAAAAGGGAGTACCCCTGAGGTTCCACTAGTCGATCTAACGTTTGTCTGTACGCCTTAACCACACGGCTACCGAGCTCTTACATATATACAGATGAAATTTAGATATATAACTATACGAAGCAGACACTGATCAGAGCGTGTGTGTGTAAGTCGATTTTTTTGTAAATTCCCAGCGAGTTATTAATAGCGCACTCATTTTAACAGACCTACAAATCCCAGCGAGTTATTAATAGCGGACTGGAATTTTGTGTGAATATTAGATATAGTAATTTTGTGTGAAGTTAGGTATAGTAATTTTGTGTAAAATATACATATAAATCGCTAGCGATTTCATGTAAAAACTGCAGTAATAGAGTATAATGAGCTTTTCTAAGACAAAACCTTATTTTGTATGCCGACGATGAATGATTCAGTGGTAGGTCCTAGAGCTAGGTAATCAATAATGAAATAGATTTTGTTGTTTCAACAAAGTTGTTTTCATATTTGTTTAGACAAACGGGGGGGGGGGAGGATTGGAGGGGGTAATCATGCTTTCGTCCTATTACAAAATAGGGTTTGGGCAAAGAAACCTCATTATAATTACTACTACGTATCTCCAACATCATAATCTACCATAACATTAAAATCTAAAACATATCACTAAAATCTAATCACATTCTTTTCATTTGTGCCTTAGCCTTGGTCACCTGAACTTATTAGCTATATTAAGTATTATTGAAGACGGATTTTGATAATTCAGACTGCGTGTGTCCTTATCTATTTACAACTTGTATATCTCAACTACAAATAGCATATGATCTAAAGGTTTGATTTGGCTAGTGGGTTTTAAAGGCACATTTAGTACATGTGTACTTTGATTTAGCCTACCAATAAATAAATTTTTACTTCTAGCGGTTTGTCAGTAGTAGTTTGTACATCCAAATATGTTCAATTACGTGTATGTATGTATGTATGTATGTATCTATGTATGTGTTGATTGATTGATTGATTGATTGATTGATTAATTAATTAAATGATTGCACTTGAACACAGTATTATCTATATGATGTCAACTAAAAGTAAAGTTGGAAATATGTAAAAATGATTTAAAGAAAACATTTAGGAAGATAAACCATTGCAAATAAATTTAAACATATAGTGCAATAAGTTAAATATACAACGCAATAATGTTCAATTCTTTAAAATTTATATCAAATAACATATTAAAATAACACATGTAAAATCCTTCAAACATGGTTAACACTTTTATATCAGCCGCATACTCTTCATACAGTTTCTGCATGCTGTTTACGTCGAAATGCTTCGATCTCACTGAGTGCAAATCGACACAATATACAAAAATGTGTTCCACTGTCAGTGCACTGTTCGAGGTTCACTGGTTAGGAACTATGCGTTAGTCAGGTATTTGTGACCGATTTTCTATCGCTACAATACCGCTTCATCTTTGAGATGCCACTATCCAAACTGGGTTGAATGTTCTTAAGTTTGTATGTGAAGTTTTAGTGCCAAATATTTTACCAAGTACGACGAATATGCTGATTTCGGTATACGAAAATCTTCCATTTAGGAACGGGTCACTGTAAGGCAGCTTTGCGTCCTTTATCTGTCATTTCACCAACCTTTATACCAATGTGACTAAGCCGCCGACAAAACAGAATACTATCAAAGATTCTACAAGCTCATCGTGTTTCTTTAATATCAGGGATATCAACAGATTGTCAGATGTGTGAGTTTCAAAACCTTTCAAGTACAAAGGGAGACTAAAGGATTCTGAAATTCCTTTAGGAGACGCCTCAAGGATGGTTAAGGCTTTGAGTATGGCTGTAATTACTGCATTAAAAGTGGAGGCTTTATCCTGCAACCGACTCCAGATGGTGTCTTGGAGTATTGCAATGGCAGTTCCAACTGTGTCGCAAATTTTCGATTCGTCTGTATACAGGTATGTATGGCTGGAATAGGAGGTTTTGATTTCAATGAATTTATTCTGAAAAAGGAGAGGATTTTATGAATGATTTAGGAGATTGTTATAACCAGGGTGGTGATTTGGGTAGACAGCATTTTGCAATATTAGCAACACTGACTTTTGCTGCTTCTAGGCAAAGGACAGATACGGACGCCAAAAGGTGTAATGAAATTTGGTTCCTGAATGTACAAGGTTGATATCTGGGTTTAACGACTACATCATATGCAGGGCTAGAACTATTAGAAGACAGTTTGGCAGTATGCGCAATAGTCAGTTTCGTTCGTCAATGATAAAGTGATTCTTCATTTGCCTACAGACTTTCAGAAGTAGATGTTCTATATATTCCAGACAGAGTTGAAGTCCCTGATTGTGTATCGTATTAAGCATCATAAAGACATATCATCTCCATGTTTTCCTCTTGCTCTCTATGATGGTACGAGAACCATTAACTCGGTACATAAGGGATTGTTTTAAATTTTCAGTTGTTGGACTGACATTCAAATGTTTAAGGACTTTTTACCGTTACCTATGGGTGTCTTTGCGTCAAACCATGGTTTCTGAGAAATTTAGGAATCACTGTAGTTTTTGGTATTGTATCCCGGCAACATCATGGAGTATCTTTGCAAATTAGAGCCTTGAATCCACAACGTTGTCAAAGCGATCAGCTGTCAGATTCAATTCGGAGAGGGACTGAAATGTTTCCAATTCCGTATCTACCCTAGCCGTTGAAGTTTGTGAATGTTACTTCTTAAATATATTGAAACTTTAAAGCAAAACAAAGGGCACCTGCACCTGCTAAATAAGATGGTCAATATAAGATTACTTAATTGGAATACTTGAAGGGTGATATATTAAATAAAGTAAAGCTGTTTATGTAACAATACACGGACGGCTACTTCCTGTAAAGCTGTACTGAGGTTAATTTGGCTGTGGGAAATTTTATGACGATGGACACTCTTCCAACAGCCTCATTAGTATTTCTTGGAAATGTGCTGTACGTGGTGAAGTGTGTAAGTTTAACTCTACCATTTTTCTTTGTAAACATATCTCCTGAGGGGAAACAGTTATCGTGTTCTCTAGGATTAAAACTAATTTCATCAATAGTTAAACTTAGGCAATTCCATTGTATTATAGTGTCAGTCATACGTATGAATGTAGTGGAAGTACGGGACTTCAGAGAGGCTTCCATGGTGCGAAATCAGGGGACTCTCAAAGACTTAAAATTCACATACTTACTAATTTGATAGGAGTGTCAGATCCATTTGAAAGTCTAATTAATTCCTTAATTATTTCCTTTTCTTTAGTTTAGGGCATGCATTTCCAAAGGCATCAGAGGATTGTTGCTCTTTTGGCTGACTTGATCTCACTGGTATCTTGTTAGTAGGTCTGAATATCTTATTAGTCATACTCTGTATATGACTACTGACACCAGACTTTGCTGCTCTTTTCATGCTTTGTATTTGACTGGTATTTTTGTTTGCAGCATTTAGTGTCGTATTACCTACAGTCACGCTGATTGGATGTATCTACTTGACTTCCTTTGGTGGCTGCTAGTACGGGTTTTAGAAGGATCAAGACTTCGAACTTTTCCTCTCCTTCTGGTCATATAATATCTGTCTGTGTACAGTTTGTATTTGTCGGATATGTGGAGCTGTGCCTTGTACAGATTTTATTTAGTCTCTGGGAAACTAAGGAAACTAATTTGCTTCTTTTGTATAATTAGGTGAATCTCCTTTTTGAGTCCTCACCTAGGGCAGCCTCTCGAGTACGAGAACTGTCTGCCTGGCAATTTGTACAATAGGTAATATTTATTGGGTCAATACAGGATGATCTATAGTTACCTTCCTGCTCGCACCTTGAGCCGTATGGTTTCCGCTTCCAACCATCTCTGTAGTGGAGATATTTTTGGCAGTTAAAGCACCACACGGGAGCAGAAGTGAAATGGTGAACTGTGATACATACAACCCCACATTTGACTTTGAATGATAAAGTGCTGCAGACAAACATTAGAATGAACGAGCTTGTAGGAATCAACATGCCGCTATCTTGATTTGTTACACCTGTGAAATCTGCCATTTTTGAGCATCCCTGTCTGACTGCAGATATCAAAAACTCTGCATCGCACGACTCCTCTAGAGTTGTTGCGAGATTTGTGTGGAAATAATTTAAGTATTCTCTCCACGTGTCGCTTAGATTAAAGCAGATTATCAGAGGAAACTTTGCAGCCATACACAAAAAAACGAGTGGCACAGGCTAAGTTTTTCACATTTCTTTTTTTGCTCTCCATTGATTTTAATTCAGAGAACAGTCAAATCTTAAAACAAAATAATTGATATATGAAAACGTATTATCCGTAAAGTAGATTTTATTATCTCTTTATACATTTTCAGTGTTTCGGTTAACTCCAATGTTAAATTGAGTTACAGGATATGGATAAAGAGTACTACGTGTCAGTTTATTAAACT
This sequence comes from Megalonaias nervosa, assembly GCA_016617855.1. Taxonomy (NCBI): domain Eukaryota; kingdom Metazoa; phylum Mollusca; class Bivalvia; order Unionida; family Unionidae; genus Megalonaias; species Megalonaias nervosa. Next base: position 33,153 of record JAECUM010012794.1, on the reverse strand, counting down.
CCAAGTTCGATATTTAAGTTCAATATGTAACAAAACTATAGTTTGATTCCTTTGTATCTAAATATTTAATTGTATTACAAAATCAACTTTTGTCGGGCGACTATCGCCCTTGAAACAACTTATATCCGAATATGAATACCATTGTTGCTTGTGTTTTTATGAGTCATTTGTTACAGTGAAAATGGCAATGGTGACGGGGTAGAAAACATATATTCTAATTTTGTGGTTTTAATGATGATGACATAAAAGACAATTATTAATTTCATGCTGCTAGACCTTAAAAGTCTCATAAATGTATAAAGTTTCAAAACTCTGCTCACCTAGGTCTGGCATAAATAGAAGAATGGGGACCAGTCTAGAAATGGATGAATATAAATTAGAATATATTTGGTTTTGGCAGGTCAGGATTGGTTTACAATAAAAGGAAAAGTTTAGTGAAAAGATTAAATATTGAAAGTTATTCTAGTTGTAACTTAAAAAGAGACAATGTTTTTATGAGAGAATTTCAGTCCTGTACAAGAAATGAGTTTGGAAAACTAATTACTCAAATAAGTTCCTGACTCTTTGGTGCGGAATTGAAAACATGTGCAGATCCAGAAAATGCCGCGGCTCATGTGGTTTTCTCTACATTGAAGCATCGGTTTGATCATGAGGATTCAGAAATGTAAAGTTATTGACATTTTACATCATGGTGTTTGCATACGGGACTGATTTAGGACAGTGAGTTCTTCAGCTCCATTGACAATTGTTTCCAAATAAAGTTAAAGTACAGCCCTATCATAGAATAAATGAAAATGTGATCATTCTGTTTTCCACAAAAGGAACATAACATCTCTTGTCTAATTCTCATTTTGTGTAAACGAATATTTGTACGTAGCTTTCTATGACACTTTGATGATCGTGCTAGGGTTGCCGTGGTAAAGGCAGTTTAATTCCGGAGTGATCTTTTAGCTTAGGGACTTTATTATGTTGAAGAGGTTGGTTTCGCTTCGTTGAGAGTAATCTCCTTATAATAGTTCTCTTCTTAAAATACAGATGATGGAAGAGCGTTTGGAAAACTAATGTGCAGTAAAAATTTAGTCTAAGCAAAGAATGAAACAAAATTGACTATCATCCATTCAGTTCGATGTGCACACCACGACAATGCGGTATTTTAAGTGCTAAGATTGTGAGTTTCAGTCTCGAAAATCGCGTATTTCTGCAGATTACGTCATTATAATATATCTGAATAGTTCTTCATTGGTCTTAAGGTTGCCTCCATTTACATCTCTATAATGTTTCGTTGGTCCAAAGGTTGTCTTCCATGTACATCTGTATTATGCATCACTGGTCTGAAGGTTGTCCTCCATGTAAATCTGTATTGTGCATCACTTATCTTAACGTTCTCCTCCATATACATCTCTATAATGCTTCATTGGTCTTAAGTTTGTCCTCCATGTAAATCTGTATTATGCATCACTGGTCTTGTTTTTGTTGTTATAGAGTTTAACGCCATTTTTCAACACAAGATAGGCTGTACACGGTGGCCAATATAAATGGTGGAGGAAGAATCAGGGAAAACACCGGGAAGAACCACCGACCCACGAGAAGCTACTGGCAAGCTTTCTCACGTACCCACATTGGCCGAGCCCGAGACTCGAACCCACTCAGACTCACTGGTCTTAAGGTTATCCTCCATATGCGTCTCTATAATGTTTCATTGGTCTTAAAGTTGTCCTCCATATACATCTGTATTTGTCCTCAATGTGCATATGTATTATGCAACACTGGTTGTCCTCCATGCACATATGAATAACGCTTCATTTGTCTTAAGGTTGTCTCTATGTACATCTGTAGAATGTGTCGTTGGTCTTAAGGTTGTCCTCCATATGTAAAGAAATCGTATCAAGCTTGGATTAAAGTGATCCAAATTCAGGGGCCATATATGCTCATCTAGCATCTTCTGGTGACAATTGCATGTTTCTGCAAAATAAGTTATAATAGACTAAAAACGGATTTTAACCGAATAAATGAATAATCAAAATGGAAATCTAAAATTTACAGATGAATCACAAAGCAACCATCATGTTCAAATGGCAATGCCTCTTAATGGAAATAGCCGTTGTGAAATTTCTATGTAAGACAATAAATATATCATTGCAAAACGAAACAATACATGCAACGTGAAAGCAGTCACGTCACTAGCAACTGTATGTGTATTTTTGAGAGAGAGAGACAGTCAGACACAAAGAGATTGTTTGCTGTAAAAATATCTAAAGGTAAACTATGAAGTTTTATCACATATTCAGTTATTTTGCAATTAGGTATTACTTTTAAGACGTTCTCCATTTTGGGTCCCATTGCCATTTTGGGTCCAATTGCAAAGCCTTAAATATCATCGTCAGAGTTATCTTCACTCATGCTGTTCAAAACCATCTTTTTCTAACAGGTTATAAATATAAGTAGACTAAATATTTTAAAACAATAATTTCACTGACAAAGCTCGAAAAGTGAAATGTCTTTTATAGTGATGCACGTAGGCAAGAAACAAATTTGGCTTATATTATATTAAGTTGATTTTATGTAAGTACGAAGCGGGTACAGCAACTAGGCAAGAAAGATTACGATTAAAGGTAAACGTGTCTAGCAAATAACAACACAAAGCCATTTTGAAATATCCAGGCGGTTTATAATTGACTCTTTCATACAGGCTTGTTCATGCTCTGTGGTTACTTGCCCGAACTGGTCCAACCATGTCCCACATTGCTATAGTTTATTGAAAGGTTAGCGTTGATTGGTTAAATGGAATGTCAATTATTGGACTGCCTTCGGTTGTTTTAAGCTTGCACAAACACAACTAATTTTAAAGTAAACTCCCGAGCCAAGAAATCACTTCCTGAACTAAGCTAACATTTGACAATGCAGCTGTTGAATTTACGTTCCACAATTTTTTATATCAGGCTCTTGGTATGGGGAACTCGCGGTGAGGTCAAAGAAGATAATATTGACACAATAAAGACGAGACTGGAAGAAGAGAAGACATCCAAGAATTTGCTCCAAAATGTTGTGGAAATCTGGCGTTATCTCGCAGATCTGGATGAGACGACTAGGGTGCAATCCGTGCGGTAAGACAAAATGTATGTAGTCTATCATATGGACTTTTGTAGGATAGATAAATCACAACCGACATTAAGAATTTATTAGTGGGAAAGAGGATTTAAAAAAAACCTCAGCCACGTCTCACGAAACAACTTAAGTTTACAAAGAAAATTTGTGTAAGTTCTGATGGTGAGCAAATCGTGCGCTATTGCGTAAGAGCATTTCACAAACAGACCCGTAGCAAACTTTTGTTCGTCCAAGACATTTGTAGGCATAAGTTCTTTTTGTCTGGTTATTATGCAATTACTAGATAAATGTCATAGGACACCAGCAAAACAGACTTGAAAATAACAACAACAACGGTGATCATTATAACAAGACGATGATAAAATAATTTCGGGTAAAACATGCCGGACTAAACGATTGTATTGAATCAAAGCTAGGCCCAATGGTTTGTTTTTTTTTTCTGATAAAGAAGACAGTGTGTGTACTGTTTTCGTGTGTCAAAGGAAGGGAGAGTGGCATCTTGACTACGTAGTGACATTCGACTATTTTGTTGTTCCGTATGTCCGTTCTACTGTACAAACGTCCGTTTGTTTTCAGATTATCGCTGACAACATTCCACTATTATACTCAACATTGAAAACTGCAATTTCTCTCGTATACTGATTGCCTACGAAGATGACCTGATTTGAGTCTTGGGTCATAACATTTGGACTACTATTTTTAGCAAAACCTCGTTAGCATATCAAGCAAAAACTACTTGAATCAGACTAATAAAAGCTGATAGGCACATGAACAAGCCTACTATATTTTATTTATCTGCGTCAAGCGCTCCCAATGCCTCATCCACCCCTTGTCCTCTCAATGATGATCGGCGCATCAAGAAAACCTGGTTGGTTCTACTGATGTGTGGACAGACCAAAAAACAGGATGAAATTGAAATGCGAGTATTGATGCGTGATGAAAATACAACTTTGTTACAAATAGTGATAGGAAAGGCCTAGGCTCTGGGTCACTTAACTTCTGACCTACACCTTTTAACTTTTAGCCAGATCTCACACACCTCAAATCAGCTACTCATTCTTATCCTCCAGTTTGTACTCTTGCCTTGACCACGCATTTACTCGCATTCATGATCTTATTGAAAACCCATGTCTAGTGGCCTTCAAAGTTTATGAAAAAAAAATCTGCCTGAAATTTTGTTTTACTTTCTAAAATAAACAACTTGGCCATACGTCGTCCAAATTGTATGACAAACATATCCAACCATCAGAACCACTTGTCTTCAAAATGTTACGAAAATAAATGATTGGCATCATTTTCATTGAGGATCAAGTTGGCGTCATTAGAGATTATTTTACGAAAACCCATGTGAATTCATTCAAGAACAGCAGCGATAACAGTATTTTCAAGATGGCCGCTGTGGCGTCCATATTGGATGTCCAAGTAGCAACATTTCCATTAAGAACCAAATAGACCATGGGGTTAATGTGTGTGTGTGTGTGTGTATGTGTGTGTGTGTGTGTATGTGTGTATGTGTGTGTGTGTGTGTGTGTGTGAACTTTGCTATTAGTTTAGAAAGAGTAGCGATAGCAAACTTGTGTTCATGGATGGACAATGGATTACAGAGGAATGACAATCCCAGAATCTTTTCTGGTCTATGACCAGTACCAGTAGGGCTAAAATCTCTGAATCAATGGTTGTCAAAATATTAATGAAAACCCTCAAACATAAAGTATTAGTAAAACTCCAACCTACCCAACGCTACTGTAGCCATGACCTGTAATTTAAAATTTTGCCCCAGAATTTCAAATTTTGCCCCAGAATTTCAAATATCCTTATCTGAACCTACTTTATTCAATTATTCAAATTAAGACCTACGTCAAAAATTCCATCCGTGTCCCAAAGTGAGACGAATATCCACCCATCAAGTGCAGCATTGAGGGATTACACAGAAAATTACCTTCTTCTACAAGTCCCTGAACATCTGAAATTTGATAGTTGTGATCCAGTACACAGATATAGGATTACAGTGTGATACGAAAGTTTGGCAAAATCAATTAAACTGGGCAGTATGGGTGCAAATTTAATCCTATTCAGTATTAATCACCATATTGGTAAGTTTAAGGAATAATTGTATCAATAATAAATCTATAATTTCACTGAAAACAGGAGTATCCTCCAGCTGGAGTAGTATACAAGTCCCAGTATCGAGTCACTATATCCAAATTAAATTTTTGCAATATTCAAACGAAGATAAATCCTCTTAAAACGATGTAGCCACAACACACCATTAGAAGTTTGTTTTATTCAAAGCTTGCATTTTTCAGTTTCTTAAATACCACACAAGTCCGATTTATCACAAGTCCGTTTTTTAATACCACACAAGTCCGATTTATCATACATTCTTTAAATGAGGATTAAAGAGCGTGAATGGATGAACTGCTTTGTTATTAACCATTATTAAAACATCTAAGTCCAGTTTTGCTAAGATGCAAACCATCTGGTGATCTTTACGACGATGATCGTGACAGCAAGAACGGTTTCTTTTGTTTTTTCTCCGAATGTTAGCGAGAGGTTCCATTGCCATAAGGAGTGGACATGCTGATAGATTCGCTCGCAAAAAAGCAAGAGAAAAGCTGTATGCAATCAATATTTTTTTTTTTTTTAAGGCGGATATGTAAAGATATATTAAAGAAAATCCACTATATGGCATATACAGAATGTGTTATAAAGCATCTCAAATACCCTCTCCCCCTCCCCCCTCTCTCTCTCTCTCTCTCTCTCTCTCTCTATCTCCAGCAACTCACAAAAAAAGCACTCACTCCTAGCAGCAGGAAGGGTGAACAGACCAGTGGTCGAAAAACCGAAAAGCGTCGACACTTCTTTTTCTTTAAGACAAAAAAAGCGTTGAAAAAATTAAAAAAGCGTCGACACTTTTTCAACCCAAAACAAATCGCGTCGACAAATTATCGTTTGCACACATGTGGTCGCACCCTCCCTGCTGCTGTCGATTTAAAAAGAATCGTTAACAGGGAGGGTGAACAGACCACTTTTCGTAGAACCTTTATTTTTGAAAAATAAGGGTTCCTACAAGGGCTAAAAAAAAATTATGTTTGAAACAAAACGACTACGAACAATAGAGCCTTTATTTTTGAAAAATGCAACCAAAAAAAATCACATACGTGTGGTCGCACCCTCCCTGCTGCTGTCGATTTGACGATTTCGGTTTAAAGTATTTTGTTTCCAAATAAAACAGATTACCACAAATTATTCTGTATTTAGAATTTATTATACTCATAAATGACAACCATGAACGATTTGATGATATTAACTCGATTTTTTGATTTCCTCGATCGTAATAAAATTACTCAGGCTAAAAGTATCAATTCCTTTCACGAGAAATTAATTACTGATAAACAAGGAAATCAACATTACTTTGTTTATCCGAATAAATTCATCGGATTCAGATGTATCAACAATGAGGTTGTTCCTGTTATTGGTGTCAAAAATATTTTTAACGATACTACTTATCATTACATCAGATATATATTTGATGATGAAATGAAGCAACAAAATCTTCTTCTTCATCAACCCGAAGAATTTATAGAGAAACAACTTGGTAGATCATTATTCAAAGAAAAGAAGATCATAAGAAATATTATAATAGAAGATGATACTCGCGAAGAAAAAAAATAATTACAGAAGATCTATTACCAGCTGTAATTAAATTATTATATCATTAATAATGATAGGCGAAGCTCACTCCGCTAAATTAGCTCGAGAGCGACTAGAAGCAATTAAAAATATCTACCTGTCCGTGATTCTGTCAGACAACAATTACAAGCGCATCAGCAGACACAAGAAGAATTTGCAGAAGGCGCAAAAGAATGATTTAAACCTATTACAAAGACTACTAAAGGTATTCTTCCCGTGTTGGAAAAAACCGCTGAAGCAAGTGGAAAAATAGCAGAACGAACTAAGAAAACAAAAAAAATTCTACGAGAACTTCCTGCTGAAATAGCTGCTGCTCAACCAACTCAAGAAATACTCGAGGGTATTGACAAAACTCGTGCTGAAATAGGTGATATAAAAGAACAAATACAACAACCACAACCAGAATCAAGAAAATCAAGAATTAGAATTAATATTATTGATAAATTTTATCCAAGATCTATCGATTATATAATATCTGTTAAAAACAAAGAATTACATAAATTTGCTGCGGAAAGTTTTTTTTAAAAGAAACGATTATTTAAAAAGTGATTATATTCGGGAAATAATAGATGATGAAAAATGGTACAGATGGATATATCGTATACACAAAGGACTTAATTTTGTTCGACAAAACGATCTGGATTATATTGAATACATTAATGAAGCATTCAGTCATGCTAGAAATTTACGACATTAACAATCACCGCGGCGGGTAATCAGACCAATAATTGAGGAAGAAGAAGATCAAGATGTTCCTGGCGCAACTGGAAGTGGTATTGGTACAGGTACCAGGGGGAGTGGCCTTGTTACTTGTCCCGATAACGTCCTTGCCGACGTGGACAGATTAGAAATTCTGATAGGTGGAAAACGAGTCGGTAATAATTCTCCAGAAATCATTAATGAAGCAGCTGCTATTTGACAACGATTAATTACAGGCGGTATCATGGACGTTAATGTGTATCGGTCCCTCATTAATGAAATCACCTATGATTATCACAGTGATTAAACAGTTAGATATAATTCTTATAATAGATGATCATACATGTTGCTCAACGTGGACCAACTATGGTCAGGGTGGTAAATTCGAGATTACCTGTATACAAGACATTTTACGGAGATGGATTTGGTGATGTCTTTCAGGGTTTATTTAAAAGAATAGCCCCAAAAGCAATACCAATCGCAAAGCAACTAGGAATGAAAGCTATTGACGTTATTCGTGAGAAAGTTATTAGCGCTGCTGGTGACGCTACTAGTAAAGCATTTTCTGCAATCAAGGATAGATTATTACGATTAGTACGCAGACCACAAATAGTCCGACCTCCACCAGTAAAATTACCCAGCACTGAAGTGATGCCTGAAAACGTTAGTAAAATAATAAATCAAGCCGCAAATCAAAAACTAGCAGAGTTAGCCGATGAAAAGGAAAAAAACGTAGCAGCAAGTCTGATGGCAGGAAGTGGTCTTCGTATTAGATGATGACCAATAACATAACATATTCAAACGTGTGCCTGATCCCGCATTTGACATGGATGCGCCAGTTCTCAAAGATGAATCAGTAAGTGATTATCAATATTATTCTTACAACGCACGACAGCCAAATCAGCGTGGACGAATCGAATTACAGGTTCAAGATACAAGTAGATATTTCTCACCCGCTGAAGCATTCATCGAAGTAGAAGGTGAAATTTTTAAAACAGATAATACTGAATATGGAGCCAATGATAGCATTGGTTTTGTTAATAATGGCATCATGGCGTTGTTCGACAGCGCCACGTACATGATCGACGGAAGAAATATTGAATCGATTCAAAAAGATGTTGACGTTGCCACGACGATACTTGGCCTTGCAAGATACAGCGACGATTATTCAAGATCAGCTGGTCCATCAATGATGTTTACCAAGGACACTTCCGACCACCCTAACTACGTACCATATGAAATAAGACGACCAAGAGACTTTGCCAATAACGCCGACGCTGATGTGTGGCCTGTGGTTCATGGTGCTAATGCAAATTTCAACTTAGGATTCGCATCACGTCGAGCAATGTTGCATAATAGAAGCAGAAGATTTTCATGTGCAATTCCGTTATCACATATTTCTGGATTTTGCAGAAATGTCAGAAAGGTTATTTTCGGAGCCAAACATACAATTGTACTCGTACGAAAAGCAACCGATGATGATGAAATATGGCGACCCGCCGGTGATGCTGGTAAAGTAATTCTGACAAAGCTTTCATTGTGGATTCCAGTAATGACTCCAGCGATATCTGAAGAAGATCGGTTACTCACTTTCATGGGCAGCGGCGGCAAGTCGACGCGATCATGGTTAACAACAACCACAGATGTTGTTCAAAGCACAATTAATGGTTTATTATATGGCAGATAGCATCACAACAGGGTATCTTTGCGCCGCCACATATATTCGTTGCGCTTCAAAATGCTGCACGAGTAAATGATCAAACGCGCAGTATTATGATATTTGACAAACTCGGTGTTTCCGAGGTTTCATTGAGGATAAATGGACATCAAGAACCATCGGAGGATATTTTGTTAAATTTCGAGCAAAATCAAGTGACTCGTGCATATCATCGTCTGATGTCGTTTATGGGACGTGATCAAAATATTGATACTGGTTTATAAATATCACAGCTAGATTTTACAACGCTGTATCCGATTTATTACTTTTCGCTGAAACATTTGGATTTGTTCAGACATTCCGTCGTTGACATACATTTTCGAGCTCGTATGACGCGAGGAGCTATTGATGATTACAGAGAAATCGCCGTTATACTCAGCGATAAAACAATGCTACTTGAAGGTGTTGGTGGTCGCATGATTGTCGTTGATGCTCCAGTAGAAAATATGCAAGCGTTAATTTAGAAGTCAAATATATATCATAAATGCCATATCATCACTTTAGTGTCAGTCTGACTCCTAGTCAGATTAAAAGACTTCAGTCAGCATCAGCGAAGCGATGTGGAACACAAATATCATTAAAACATGAACAAATCGCAGGTGGCCAAAATAAATTATCTCTGACAGAACGCCAGTTCAATCATTTCAATGAAGCTAAGCAGTCAAAGAAAGGTATACGAGTAAATCTTTCTGCGGGTGCTATCAGCGACACCGTTAAGATTGGTAGTATATTTTCACTTCTTGCAGCTATCCCAGCGTTAATAGCTCCTGCCGCTGCAGCTGTTGCAAAAGCTGCTGCGTTAGGTGCAGTTGGGACAGCTGCTGAAATGGCGCTGAAGAAAGCAACTGGACAAGGATTAAAAAAAGGAAACGAAGAGGTCACGGTCTGAGACTTCCAGGGTCTCGATACGGAAAGGGATTAAGACTTCCAGGGTCTCGCTGATTTTCCCGATGTCTAACTTTGATTTACTCGATGCTGCTGCGCGATTAAATATAAAGAATTTCAGAGGTGTTTTTATGCGTGATCAATTACCGAAAAATCCAAATCTGACTGAAACAAGTATTATTAATCTCGATAAAAGCTCTGGTTGTGTCACTCACTGGGTTGCATATGCAATTGATCCACGTGGTATTATTTATTTCGATTCGTATGGGTTGGCACCACCAAAAGAATTTTTATAATATATCGACAGACTTCAAAATATTCCAATCTGATATTCAACGCTACCAACACAAAAAATAACCGACCCGCCGATATGTGGCCGTGAAGCACTAGCAATACTTGATGCTGTATCAAGATCAGCGAAACCACCTCATAGGCTGTACACGAGTATACGAGTTTTTATTTTAAATAATCGCTAATCATATAATGGTTGATATTTATGGAAGATCTTCTACTAGTGCTCTCATTGGCAAGAAGAAAGAAGATATCGATTTATCAAAAATACGCCACCAAAGACGTTCTTGCTGATATTATGAATTTGTCTGGAGTTGACCGAGATGAAGTTGTTATTTTTCAGGATAAATTCGGTGTTTTAAAGACGAGTAATATTAAGTGGATCGATATAATTCGTAGAGTTCTTGGTGCTACCACGGACAATATTCCAGTATTTACTGACGGTGGTAGAATCAGAAACTCAAATGTATCAATCGCAACTATCAGAGATGAAATTAAGAAAAGTGTCGCTGATCGTTTAAAATCCGCCGGTGATACAATGACAGGTAAACTCAACATGAATGGGAATAAAATCGTTGCTTTAAGAGAACCAACAGGTGATGAAGATGCCGCAACAAAGAAATATGTGGATGATAAAAATATTCCTACCGATGATAAAATAAATACACTACGAGCCAAGTATGACGTTCATGTAAATATGTTTTTTAATACTCGTAAAAATTTTCAAAAACTTAATAAAACCGCAGAAGATTTCTTTGGAAGTCCACCAACCGTTAACATAAATCTCACCAACATTAACACAAATCTCAACGATATTGTCAGTGGAATTCCTGGTATCGTTCAAAAAACCAATCTGATTAAACTTCCACACAAACAAATTAACAATATCGTGTACACAGTATCATCAGGATCATCAACATGGACACCAAACTACAACACCATCAGATATACCGCAGAAGTAACTGGCGTGTACAGGCTGTCCGTATTTAGTTCTGCAAAATTCAGGATATTTACTATATTTCGAACCGATAGTTTTTCTGGGACTGTATCTATTATATTAAATAAAGATAACGAAGAAATATTTATACTGGAACCATCCGATGAAAAAATAACCACAGCGTCCTACTGGTGGTGCATAGAATTTGTAGCTGAAACACCTGAATTAATTACTTAATGCAGTATAATGATAGACGTTCAGCGATACAGATACGATCAAGTAACAACATGGCAGAATAAACTAAAAACCATCATCGATGATTATACAGCAAAAATAAAGAAATATCGTAGACGTGCGGTTGTCGTTGACATCATCGTTTATTCGGTTTCCGCGATTGTTGCTGGAACCGGCGTAGTATTATCAACGATGACAGCGCCGATCGTTGTAGCAATCGTTGTTTCATCGTCAACCACGATCGCTGGAATATTTAATATTATCGCGAAAAAGATAAATACGTGTACAAATGAAAAACTGTACCAGTACACGATGAAATTACATACTGCAACTGTAGCATATTCCAAATTATCGTCGATGATTTCTTCGTCGCTCAACGATGGAATAATATCTGATGAAGAATTCAGTATTATAATAAAGATCTACAATGAAGTATTTAACTGTAGCGATGCCACGGGTAATTCGATCACGGAAATAAATAATTTAGAGCAACAATAATATAATAATGACTGAGTCAAGGGAATTATTGCAACAGATCGTCACTAATACTGCTCCGGTAAGAACTACAATGATATCAGCGAGTTCAGCTAATCCTGAATTCAGTATTAATTTTCCAACTGCAATTCCAGCAAAAGAAATTGCATTAGCGCAATTACGGGTTTATTATAGTTGGCCAAATATTAGATCAAAATCATTTGGTGGACTACAACCGAATAATTCATTAGTATTTGCAAATAAAAATAAACCCGATGGAACTCCTGAATGGCAAGTAGTCAGTATTCCAACAGGCAGTTATGAAATAGAACAGATCAATGAAGAATTCAAACGCAGAATCAAAAATCCATCACTGGAAAAGAATCAAAGATTGCCATTACTATTCATGAGACAACGCTGTCATCGGCCGTTGAAATATTATCACCGGATTATGCTGTGGACATATAACAGTCTTCGATCAGGTCAGTGGTAGGTTGGCCCGAGATTCCACCGCAGGAGTCGTTGACGTTGCCACCAGAACCACACCAAGATGAATTTCTCACTACGGAGCAAAAATTCATCAAAATTCCGGAATACCGAAACTATGAACCATGGATTATTCGTGACATAATTATCACAGGAGGTACAGAATATACTTTGTTGCTTGTAAATAATGTAATTCGATTAGTAATAGATGAATTTAATTGGATGTTTGTTGATGTTAAAAATTTATTCGCTGATTTGATACAAAATACACCGAGGATGTAAAAAGAAACATCATAGAATCAATCCAACATATGAATCAATTATTAATTGATATTGAGTATGTTAAACGCTCTGTAACCAAAAATTTACGTGAAGAATATAAAGATCATCATGATAGTTTCTTGCATGCTGAAAATAATTACGAAAAATATTATAAAAAGGATCTTAAAATCGATGAATTAAAACACTCGGTCGTTAATTTTGTCATGGGAATCTTTCCAAAGGTTCTGGATTCATGGAGAAGAACAGCCCCACCAGCAAGTATTCTCAAATTCAATAATAATCCATACAACGAAGGTCGTCAGATTTCACCTGGTATCGTCAATATAACATCCACGATCGCTGTAAATCTAGTATGTGATGCCATTGATGATAGTTATCAAGTTGACACCGAAAAATCCAACCAAGCTCAGCAGGGATACAAACTGTATTCGTTTACACCTCAAGTCCCACCAGGTTATTTGATTGTATCAGAACCAATCAATGTTGTTTATCCAAAATGTCATAATCCACTCTCATCGCGGATACATTTCAAACTTACTGACCAGTCTGGCCACTTGCTCGATCTCAGGTCAGAGTCGTTAAGTATAAATCTGTATGTACGCTCATAGAGCGTCATCGTAGAAAACACCAAGCAAAAAAAGAAATATCCCCTTGACGTTGTCAAGGATTAAGTCAAGGATAAAATATTTTTTTACCCCCGTGATATAATCACGGATTATTATCCTTGACCTGGATCAGAAATGAATTATCCTGGTATAACGTCCGTAACAAAGTTACAGGTGACACTATTGGTTTAGTTGTCAACGTCACTACAGTCACTTTCACTATAATTAGAGTCACACTCGTCCTTATCTTTAGCCAGTAACTCTTCCGCAACTTCATTCATTGACTCCGTCATCGACATAATATCTTTCAGCTGTTTTATACGAGCGTGTACGAGTCTTTTCATTTCGTATTGGTAAGATAACTCTGACCTAACCTTTTCGATTGAACGTGAAAGAGGAACAAATAATTTCACTTGCGTATCTGTGATTGCTGCCAGCGATTGTAACATCGCCTGTTGGATTAACTTTATGAATCTATAATCGGAGGGCAGCGTATATCTATTTTCTGACTTTCGAAATTGTAATGATTCAAAATCACTCATTATTTTTTCAGGATCAAGCTCATCAGATATTTTTATACCGCTGTGTTGTAATTGTTTAATAGCAGCAATAATAGCATCAATATTTTCATGATTCATTATATAAAAAGTCATTTGTTTAAATATTTATTTTTCTGAATTCATTTAATAATTTGATAGGGTAATTACACAACCGAAATTGAAGAAATCTAGCAAATTTTAATAATTTGATGGGGCATTTGCACGACCGAAATAGAGGAATTCTGACGAAATTCATTGATTTTGATGGGGTATTTGCACGACTAAATGAAGAAATCTCAACAAATTTCACTGATTTTCAGTTCTTTCATAATTTCAGAAATATATTATAAGTAAAATAATTTTATGAAATATTCTGTAAAATTGAGAAAATACAGTAAATCTGAGTAAATTTATTGATTTTGATGGGGTATTTGCACGACTAAAGTTGAAGAAATCTAGCAAAATTCATTAATTTTGATGGGGTATTTGCACGACTAAATAAAAAAAATAGCAGTGAATTCATAATTTTTCAGAAGACAAGAATAAATTTCTAATCCATGGATTATTCTTTCTTGTGTATTCTCGCTCTGAATTTTTCTTGTAATCGTCGACGCGCACGTTCATCACGTGATACAGGCATGACGGAACATGATCGATGTGAGAATCCTTTTCCTGCATAAATTCTATCAATGAATTCTACACAAGTAATATCATCTCTTTCAGTAATTTTGACTTTCGTCCACGGAGGTAATTTATCAGCAATGCTGATTTTATCTCTGTCGTAAATAATTGAATTCGTATCCATTATTATTAATTGTATGCTTTTAATTAATTATCAGCGTATCTTAATTTGATCCTCTGATTAAATTTCTTTGAGAACGTTGATTTAAGTATTTCTTCCGCAACACGTTGTACTGAAGGCATAACAATATCAAAATACTTACTAGCTGCATTCATCATGGGAAAATTATTTCTTCACCGGTTTCTGTGCTTATGGATATAACTGATCTTGAAGAATTATTACTATGTCTGGTTCTTCCTGATTTACAATTCTGACTTTGTGTAACAACACGCAAATTATTTAAAGAATTATCTTTCTTGTCCGAACTGACATGATCGATTACAAATCCTTCTTCAATCGGACCATTAAAACACTCGTAGATGAATCTATGAGAGTGATACATTTTGTTATTCCCAGCATTAAATCTCAGGTATCCAGTATTAGTGATATTACCAACTGGTTTTTTTCGTTGACAGTGTCTGATAATGCCACTACGAGATGCCTCGCAATTCTTAATGATGGGATGTCTCACAAACTCATTCTACTCCATTTATATATAATATCATTCTTCTAAATGATTATTCTGAAATCTAACCAAATAATCCTCTATGGTTTTAAATGGAGATGCCGATGGTCCATATTTCTCATTCTAATACCGCTTCATCTCTCTGTATTTTTTACCGCTACATTGCACGCATAATTGAGTTTTTCCTCTGACTCCAACACCGCATAGAACGCAAGGTTTTCTTCCTGTGCTTTCTCTACGAAAACTCTGCATATGATATCCGCAGAATTCTTTTACGCATGGTTTATTGCAGGGAAATGAAAACCCGTTCATTAACCAGTGCATTTGTTATTTGTTTGTATCATTATATTATGAATGAAAATCTAATTAAATAAATCCTGTCTTAATTATTATATGGAGGAATTTAAGAGATTATCCGTAATCGAACCTTCTAGAGCAAGATTTGATCTTGATAAATTACCAAAATCCAAATCTAAATACTCAATGTAAGACCTGGCTTTGATGAATGATGATATTACTGATCGTATTCGTGAGGCTAAAAAAGAATTTCGAAATGATGGTGCTACTCATACTTGGTCGTCATTCAGAATCAGAGATACCGTCGACACTAAGATGAATGACGAACGAGGAAGAAGTATTATCAATTACCTCGATGATCAGCGATATATTATTTTGATCAAATTTATTGTGCAGACGGATGATGATATTTCGATTATCCGTGATAAACGTAAACTTGTCAGAGTAACACAATCAGGACAAACCGTTATATTGGATAAAAAATCCAAGCCAGGTGTATTAACCGGTATTGATAAACCGTATTATGAACGAGCATATCCTGTAACCGCAGTTGTTTATGCGATATATACATTAAATGATAAACCCAGCGTTGAAAATCTTAAACCGATGAAATTATCACGGTTAAATTGTGTAGCTGAGCGAGTTATGGAACATTTCAAAAAAGCAATACGTGGGAATGGCTCAACAGATATAAGACGTAAAAAAATAAACTCATGGGCAGAAACAGTTAAGAATACCGGAGCATCTATCAAAGACGTCGCTGAACTAGAAAAAAAAATTAAAATTTCCAATAACAGTAAGAACACTAACCGGAGAGATTTTATATGAGTCAAAATACACATCAAGAGGAGCTCCAATAACAATCATTGATCATAATGCACATGCATGGACTAATGCTGTAACAATATTTCCACGAGATAGAATAGTTACATTTTATCACGATTATATATTCGATGCTATCAGAAATATCAGTAAGAATGATCCTGTATCTGTTTGGTTATTTCAGAGTTCAGAATCCGTGAATTATGATCAATTTGTAAAAACCTAATGGAGAGATTTACCGTAAAGAATCTCTCCATGAAGAAATGAAGAATCTTGCATTGAAATATAATTCTGATGATGTTGAAGTTGAACGATTACTGAATAATTGTTTTACAGTTTCATCAGTTGCTGCTCACGCTGTTCAGGAGAAAAATTCATGGAAGCCAACACGATCAGAATTTCTTGAAGATATTCAGCATAGTTGTGTCGAATATGGACATGGAATGCCAAATACGATCATCGTAAAGTTATATCGGTTGATATGGCTGCGTGTTATCCTAAGAGTTTTCTTGGATACGGAGACTGTTCTGAATATTTCAAAAGATTCGGACATCCCACACATGAAATGACAAGAGTTGCGATAAATGGACCATTACCTGATTTTGATTTAACTGGATTTGCTTGTATAAAATCATTTAAGTTTCGTAATAATCTTCATCCGATCGTTTATGCGTGGTTTGGGAGACATTTTTCAGAAAAATATTGGGTTCCAATAGTGCTATTACGATACATGCTTGATACTGGAATCTTAGTGTCGTTGAGCGTAAGTGAAGTTATTATATCATATCATCCGCAGAAACAAGTTTGGTTACCACAACAAAAGAAATATTCACCGACAGATCCAGATGAAGAGTGGGATAAAATTGATTATGAAAATAAAGTTGCAAAAGATCTCGGTAGAAAAGTAATTGGTAAATTTACTCAAGGTTGTTCCTATGATCATAAAAGACACTGTACGAGATTAATCATGGATGATGCGGAGTTGGATTTTATAATTACTGACACAACGAACAAAGGAACATTTATAAGTAGAAGCAATGCTTATTCATCAGACGGAATTAAATTAGGTACAATCGTGAGTTATATCAATGGTGAGTCAACGCAATATACCCATTTAAGATCATATATACTCGCTTACGTTTCTATAAATTTATGATCGATGATAAATAGATTTCCTCGTTACTCTGTCAGAGTTGCTACGGATTCGTTTTATAGAAATAGCGCTTACATAGATTTGGTAAAACCGTTACTCGGTAGTAATGAATGGGGATCATGGAAAATAAAACACGAAAGTATACTCGATTATTCTGAATCAGCAGACGTTGATATCAAAGAAATATACTACGGTAATGACAATCAAATACCAGTATCTACATCACCATCTGTATTTGATCCCGTGGCCAAACATAAAACCATTTATCTCAGAATTCAGATATGATAGTATTGACACCTACACACAGACTAGCAGGAGAAATTAAACAACGAGGAACAAAATCATGTACATACCATAGTTTCTTCAGATGGTGTGGAGATACGTGGACACCTGAGCGAATGGGTGAGACATATATTCCCAAAATCATCATCTGGGATGAGATTTGTACGGTGTCGCTAGAAACACTAAGAACATTTCTTAATTGGTTATTAACGAAAAATACTGCGGTAATTATGTGCGGCGATAATGGTCAACCACCACCTTTCGTTGGTCAATCTCCACATGAGTGGTTAAAATCATTTGTGGATTATTATGAATAAATAAATGATGATTATAGAGCTATTGATGAACCTCTGAAAGAATTTAAAAGATTAATCAGACTACAACCAGATAGGATACAATGTGAGATAGCGCGTGAAATAATTCCAGAAACTCTCATCGATGATTTCTGGAATCTGTGGACACCAAATGATTTAATAGTTGCTAGTAGAAAAATAATTCGTGATGAATTACCGGAGAAATTATTTATGTTACACAAAGAAAAATTCTCAAATCTATCTGTGTCATTGTCTTACCGCCCAGCAGATACTCGACTACAGAATGTCGATATTGAAATTCCAGGATCAAATGAAAAACAGAATCTTGTGTTAAATGATATTGTTTTAGTTGATGTTGATGTTGTTGAAAGCGCGTTGAGTATGAATAACTCACTGTGAAAATTGGGATATGCCATAACGATTCACTCGTCACAAGGACTAACTATTACTGATACGAATATCTGGATTGTCGATGACAGAATCGAGTGGTCAAATTTAGTTTATCACGCAGTATCTAGAGTCAGGAGAATATGTCAACTGCACAGAGTTGTCATAGACTCCACAGAAAATAATAATCAAACTATTAGTGTTGAAGTAATAAAAAAAAAATTATCCAATTATAAACGATGCGATAAAAAAGATAATCATGATTTTGATATCGATATTGAATTTTTTATGACGCTAAAACAACAACAAAATAATCTTTATGTAATTTGTAATTGTCACATGCTGTGGAAGTATTCGAGTAATAATCCAAAACAATTTACCGTGGATAGAATTAATAGTGATCTTGGTCATACACGTGGTAATGTCATATTGACATGTCTTGAATGCAATCGACGTTGGGGTTCCAATTTATAAAAGTGAACGCGGTGGTAATTGTGTGTCTTCAGGAATTGTAATTGTTCACGTACAAATCCACGCTGAGGAGCAGTTGAATCCAGTCTGTAGATTGCGGGTCTACCAGTGGATCTAACCACGCTAGAAATTTTATGTGTAGTCACGCTCCAGATAGGATCAGTTGCTCTTTTTTACCTCCTTCAAGTTCACCAGCTTCATATAGATATCTTACAGTCACATTGCCTAATACTGGTTGAGACTGTATGATTTTGTTCCGAGGTATTATACATTTTCCCGTAATCGCATCAACCGGTCTCATAGAAATTGAACGAGTAATCTCATTATTTAACGCAGCTATTACACTTGGTAATCTTGCAACCCATTCACGAGATCTCATGTCGCTCTGAATTATTTCCTTTGCATACTGGTATCCAAATAACCGCTCAACGAGTGTTCGATTAAATCGTGCAACTATTGCCTGATCACGATGAATTGTAGTGTGTCCTCGTCTGATTTTGACATTATGTTGCTTCATCAGCGATGATACTTCACCGAGAAATTCTTTGCCAGGATCAACCTGTAGCAACTGTGGCCATCGTAATGGTCCTCGCTGATAAATTCGTTTGAACGCAGACGCAACTTCAGATGTTATTTTTGTTGATAATGGTTCCGCTTCTTTATATCTACATGCAACATCAACGACAGTTAACGCGTATTTGTATGTGCGTGATTGACGTCCACGTGTTTTAATGGTATCATGTGGTAAAAACAAAATATCTGCTTGATGAACTTCATTAGGAACCCTGACATCAAAATACGAGTGTTGAATTCTTTTAGGTGGTGGTAGATATATTTGCCATATTGCTTGTCGTGCTAAACACGCTGCAGCAACAGCAAGTCTGACTTTTGCTGCTGTAGCAAGTTTACTAATCGCTGCTCTGCCCTTCCAATATCCTTTTGGGCTATAATAAATGGACTCCATTATAATAATCATATAATTAATTACCAGCCCCTAGCATTATTTTACCTTTTACAGCAGTTTTTACTAGAAAACTAGCGAGTTTTTCTCTGAGAGATTTATCAGGTATAGAATTTAACGCATGAATCAACTTCACATCTGCGAGATGTCGTTGTTGTAAATCCTTGCTTCGATATGCAACATCATCAACATGACAAGCTTGATCAATCTTATTTACTGGATACTCTTCAGGTTGCGGTTGATTTCGATCATCAAGTCGAATATCAAGCCGAGTTCCAGGACCACAATAATTGTATCCTGGTAGGTGTTTTTCCCCGGGATATTTCGCCCACGGAACCCCTGGTAATTTTCCCAACGAAGCGGCGATATCACCTCCTGTCTTTGTACTAGACGAAATAAATTTATATATTTTTTTTGTACCACATTTTTCACACTTACCTGTAAGTGCACGCCTTTTATTTTTTGTTATTGTTGTTGTTAATCCAGTGGTAGGGGTGGTTGCCTTGCATCGAACACAATATAAGTACATGCTATTTATTATTATGGATATAACTGACTTTTCAGCGACACGAAAACAATAACCAGTCAAGCATCACCCAGCATTGCCAAATTCTATTAGGGCAATCATAATAGGTCCATCTGGATCAGGCAAAACACAATTGTTGCTTAATTTGATAATGAGATGGCTCAAGTGGGATAAATTATATTTAATAGCTCCATCCGTGGATGATCAGCGATGCTATGAAGTACTTAAGGATTTTAATGAAAATGCAAAGTCGTTTAATGAAAACGGCGATAATATTATTGATTTTATTACCGATATTGATGAAGCCCCCTACGTAGATGATCTTGACGGATTTATTAACAATCTTGTAGTATACGATGATGTGATGCTGGATAAACAAACCAATCCTGCCAGGATATTTTCCAGAGGCAGATATAAACACACAGACGTGATTTATGTTACCCAGCGTTATACACAAATTCCAAAAGTGATCAGAGATAACTGTAATATTTTAGTTGTGTTTAATGGAGTCGATACACATACGCTGCGAAATATTCATCAAACTTGGTGTTCAGGGGATATGGACATGATTAAATTTAAAAATTTCTTTTCAAAAGCACAAGCTATCCCGTTTGGTTTCATAACCATAAATTTACATGACCCTAGATCGAGGTATCATATAGGTATTGATAGAAGTTTTGGTCCTTGATGCTATCAGCCTTGACGTTGTCAAAGGAAATAACTCTGTCAGATAAACGATAGAGTAATTAAGCAGTTATTTCCCCGTTGACACTGTCAAGGATATAGCGTAATCTATATATCTTAACTGCGCAAAAAACAGCAACATGTAGAATTAGTAATTGTATCTGTATTTAGAGAAAAATAGCTATGAAAGTACTTACTCCATTGATAGAAGTCTCATCCCCTTGACCCAGTCAAGAATATAATCACAATCACTGTAGTAAATCCGTGTGAATAAACAGCACATACGTATCGCCTAAAACAGACCTGCAAACTACGTCAGTATTGATTTATGCGTATCATTTCATTCCTATACAAGTGGTTATCAAGACTACGGTATATTATGGAATTTCACGATTTATTCAGAATCTGTTTATCACAGAATGTGTGTGTATTTTATCGCCGGTGACATGGAGATAGATAACTTATATTTATTTTTTAAACGTATATTTGTAAGGGAACATGGTGCAGTGGTAGCACGTCTGGATCTCGTACTCGAGGCCCATGGTTCGATTCCCCGTATCGGTCATATGTCGGGGGAGGCGTTAAGATGCTGTTTTCTTTAATAATTATTATTTACTTAATAAGTTAGGCGTAAACAAAACCCTCATGAGATATCATGTAACCTCGCCAACGTCAAACAACGTGGTGAGTCCTGTTTTGCGCTCACCCCGGGGTTTGATTTTTGGGGGTTACATGAAATCGATATACCTAGACAACCCTCTGAATTTCTAATATTTCGTTTCGCACATTAGGAATTCGCCCCTAAAATAAACAGCAGGATGATGTGAACTCGTGCCCTTGTGACCTCACTGAAGGGTACCCACATAGGGGCATTCAGAAAGAATGTCCGCCGGACCAAAAAGTCTCAATAAGGTGCCTGTGGACCATAAGACAGGTCTTAACCAATGTGTGCCATACTAAAAACCATACTAAAAAGCCTTACAAGGACACTTAGGATCTTATTGGTAAAGGCTTTACCGGCAGAAGGGACCCAGTGGAATGGTAGACTGACCGTCATAGCTGCTGTTTATTTTTGAATTTATTCAGGATACTTTAAAGTAGATAAACAATCTTTTTAAATCGACAGCAGCATGGAGAGTGCGACCACATGTATGTGATTTTTTTGGGTTCCATTTTTTAAAAATAAAGGCTCTATTGTTCGTAGTCCTTTTGTTTCAAACATATTTTTTTAGCCCTTGTAGGAACCCTTATTTTTCAAAAGTGGTCTGTTCATCCTCCCTGTTAACTATTCTTTTTAAATCGACAGCAGCAGGGAGGGTGCGACCACATGTGTGTAAACGATAATTTGTCGACGCGATTTTTTTGGGCTTGAAAAAGTGTCGACGCTTTTTTATTTTTTCAACGCTTTTTGTCTTAAAGAAAAAGAAGTGTCGACGCTTTTCGACCATTGGTCTGTTCACCATCCCTGCTGCTCTCCTGTTTAGGGGCTGCAATAAAGTTATTTAAAAATGAAGGGAAGCCTACGAGGAAACGAAGGTGATTTTTGTGTTCTTTTAAACACCCGTAAAACTTTTTACATTTAGGATTAAGGATTGACTCGAAAGCAAAGTCAGCAGTAAAAGAAATAAAGTATGACCTTTTCCCGTCTAGCTTATATCTAAGTCGTGGATAACGCGTTGTTTTAGTTAGTAAAAGTTACTGTGCTAGTGAAGTAAAAACGTGAGACATACAGTATTATCCTTAATCCAAAAATGAATCATAATTTATTCTTGCAGATAAACAGACGATAAACAACACTGTCGGATTTACTGCGGAGCTGTCCACCGCTCAGAACTATCTTTCTTTGAAGACAGTCATATTTGACAGGGTACTGGAAAACCACGGACGTGCATATAACTCAGCCTCCGGTGTCTTCATGGATCCTGACAGGGTGATGTATCTGTTTTCCATTACGGTCCACAGTCACGTGCGACAAAGCCTCCACCTCGAACTTATAAAAAATAATATATTCATTGGCAGGATCTATGCAGGGGATAGCAAAAGCGATTGGGGAGATACCGGTTCAGTCACTGTTGTCACAACCATGGACACAAATGACGAGGTGTATGTAAGGGCCGTGGCGGGAACAGTCAGTGCTAATGTATATGGCAATGGATGGTCAAGTTTTATGGGTGTTCTTATTTCACGATTCTAGTAAATGTATGAATTTTAATACTAACATAAGTCACAAATTAAAGTCTTAAACCAGTTGATGCTTAACAAACATATATGTTGGTAAACAGAAAAAGCATGCCCGTCCTGAAATTGCCATGTCAACAGTTTTCTTGAGGTATCATGTGCTAAATCTTGTCAGTATTGATGGTTATCACATAAATATAATATTCCATTGGGCAGGCTTATATACATTATTATTCTAGGTTAATATACTATGATGTATATAACTCTAATAACAAAATATATGTTTTCCGTCTTCTTTAATCTTCTATTAAAAGTGTATGTAATGTAGTAGGTTTTGTTTTTGTCTTTTATATGTCCGTATGTGTTTGTGTATATTTAGTAGTTTTCTAGGAGGTCTGCATCCATGAGGGAAATTATGGGGTCCTAAAAGACAATTCACTCTCCGGTCATATTGGATTGGGACATTCTGGGGCCAGATGGTAATTGAATGTTAACGGTGTCCTTATGTTTAACATATGAGATTAGTTGAATGGGGAGGATGATTCGGAGGTCATACCGAGTCTAAAATTAGCCAATAGGTTAACATGGGTGGGGGGCGGTATGGGGTCAGTGGAAAATCTTATGTTAAATTGGCCCATAGGTTAACATGTGGGGTCTTATGGGTCCTACTGGAAATCATTTATTAAATGGTCTATAAGTTTAACATGGAACGGTATTATAGGGTCAAAAGTGTTTATAACAGGAATGGTAATGGAAAACTTAGTATCTACAATCCAACACACACTTGTACAATTCAACACACTACATATACTATCCAAACACACACTCCTACAATCTTGCACTCGCTGTTTATTTATATCCAAATACACAAACCACATATATAACACAGCCCACTCTTCTTGATTGCTGTTGTTACAACTTTATGGTCGTAAACTAAGTAACATGAAATAGCCAAAACGAACAAGTGTAGTAAAATGCAACAAATAATTTATTTCTTTAGAATACAAAAGTGAAAATTTTCAAAAAAAATGACATTAATGTGAATTAAATCCCAAATAGTCCTAAACGTTCTATCACAAGGTCAAAAGTATAGAGTATTCCAAATGAATTCCAGTGTTGTTCCGAATGATGTACCAATAGCCTGGAATAGTGTTGATGTGCTAACAGTCTTGATGTACCACGATATAATCCAAAATATCTCTAAATGAATTCATAATAATCTCAAATAGTGATTTAGTCCGAAGGTATTATTGAGCACTTTATAATACTAAAGAATAATTTATTTAAATAAATCCTCTCAAATAAAACTCAACAGAACCAAAAGACTGATTCCCGTTAAGATGTTAAGATAGGAGTGAGTAATTCGAATAAAAACAAACTTAATATAAATGAGGACTAAAATGAGGGTCACAAGCTCATTTTCAGAACATTTTAAGTTATGAAAAAGATTAGAGCTGTTGCTAAATGTTTAATAAGGAACATGGCAAATATCACGTACAACAGGAATTCCCGACGGAAACACCAATTTTCGGAACTCAAATCCAAGTAAAAATGCTCACCGACAAATAATAATAATCTTAAAAGTATAATCTACAATCATAGACACAATTTAACTATATAATATGTTTGCCAAAAAAAGACATCTTAGGCTTAGAGGCCGGAAACCCTACATTGTAACACCTCAGAAATACCACCGTACACCGTTTTGAAAGAGACCACCGGTATCCAATCAGAGGTAAGGTAATCGAATTTTGGGCGGGCTTCCCATTCAGCCAGACATTATTCTGTTTAATCCATTGTGAAAGAGTCACTGCACGTCTGGACATTGGCCAGAACAGATCATTGGGAAACTGGATAGACTAGACTGCTCTCCGAGTGCCGAAGTTTTGCGCTCGTTAAAATGGGCGGGAAGTTAGTTCTAGGAAATTCGGACGATTGGAACAAAGTTTTCTGAGGAAGCTTTCCGGGTGGGAACGGACGCCACCCGAAGATTAACGAGAAGAGCCGGGAAACGAGGGTACCGGAAGTACCGACAAGGACAGCCGGGAAAGGAATACAAGGCGGAAGTTACAGATGAGTAACGGGATATTGGAAAGAAACACTCACCTTTAATTTCGCGGGATAAAATAATTGGTAATTGGGAGAGGTTGTGGATTGAGTGGAACCAATTGCATTGAAAATTGTCCTGTAATTGTGGAATACTGTGATATAGTTTATTAAATTGTTATACCTTTCACCTTATTAATTTTATATTTTAACACCTAGACCGTCGGCAATGCTGACTGGGGGTTCGAAGCTATTTAACCTTTAAATTGTCCTTCCTTCTCCGGGGTTAGTAATAATTCCATAGGGTGCACGTGATAAATAATGAACTCCATTTTCAATTATGAGAAAGTACATTTGTACATTTTCACCGATACTGACGACCTCGCAAGTGAGGGGCGAACTAGTCACTTCAAGTTCGATAATGAACTCGAGTGCGATGATGTGCCTTGCGACCAGAGTAATGCCGTACTCTCAGACATCATCGACACGACATGACTTTATCGCTCCGGTACTACCATCGGAAGCGTTCGTGTGCTTTACCTATCAACAGATCTCATCCATGTACTCGCAAACTACCCTGGATATCATTACCAGGTCATCGAGATGTAAAAATCAAAGAAGAATACACGTTTCCTGTGACTTTGCCTGTCTTTTGTGACTTTTGAGATTCGAGACGTTCAAAGGGAGATTTGTATAAATTTGTGGGCTGACCTACTCCAAAATCTTTAGACAACTTGGGAAAAGGAGATCAAGTAGAGTGTTTCATTTATGGTGTGACGAATGTGTTACCACTCTATGGTCACTACTTACTAAGTAATAGAAGAGAAAGTAAAACCAACAAGTTTTGTAAAACGTTTACAAACAATTTAATTATCAAAGTTATAAGGGGGAATGTAAGAGGAACTTTCAGAATTATGAAGTAAATCCAGTTAATCCAAACTACAAAGGTGTAAGAAAGTCTTACATGAATGAAAAGTTCCTTATAAATTTCAAAGCCTGGAATGTACTGGTCCTGCAAGAACCGTGACGTTGTCAAGATGGTATTGTCCAGAATTCCTTCGAATAATTTTTAACAATTCCAGAATAATATTATAGTACGAATAATGATAACTTTTTATTTCCAATGAACAGTCCAAACAAATGTTTTTCCTCTCGAACAATATCTAAGTACAACATAAAACGCGTCTGCAGACTTAAAACATGAACACTATAATTGTTGATGATTCCAAAAAGCCCCACGTGACAGAATGTACTACTCATTTTCCGTCGAAATTAAATATTCATGTGACCTAGCCCAAATATGTGCAGCTACAGAATTATTCTAGAAACGTCGAAACCCCATCAGCCACTGAGAAATGAAGCATTAGTGCAATTTAAGTCTTATTATTAATATTATTATTAATTATTGTCAGCACATACGTAAACGTCATTTTATAGATCTTATGCAACTACTACGCTTTAAAGATACTCGAGCCACGTATGCAGAACTAACTGATGTTCTCCATCGGTGTCGATGAGGACCATTTATGTCATCGATTCACTTGGGGTGGGTCCGGAGATGGCTAATCAGTCCAATCCGGGCCCGGAAGAGTCTGTTGCAGTGGGGATATGGATGTGCAGGTTGCTGACTGGGAGATGCAGAAGTGTTGTTCCTGGATTTGCGCAGAGCACGTTTTTCAGCTGCGTTCGCCAGACTTTTCTGCTCAAAGGCTGCCGCACCAGCATTGATTTGACTGCGCCAACAGCGACACTCTCCCAGCTGTCAGGGTCAATGCCTAAATTCTTCAGGATGCCTTGAGTGTGTCCTTGTACCTCTTCTGTTGACCACCGTGAGATCTCTTGCCTTTCTGTAGTTCTCCATAGAACATCTTGGGTAGGCATTCTTCCGGCATGCGGACAACATGGCCAGCCCATCGGAATTGTGCCTTGCACAGCATGGTGTGGATGCTTGTCATGCCGGCCTGAGTGAGCACCTCTGTGTTCGGTACATTGTCCTGCCATCTGATCTTCAACAGTTTTCTCAGGGAGCTCAGGTGGAAGTGGTTTAGTTTTTTAACATGGCGGCTAAACACAGTCCAGGTCTCACAAGCATAGAGGAGGGTGGGGAGAACAACCGCTGAGTAGACTTTGAGTTTGGTGGCAAGC
This sequence comes from Megalonaias nervosa, assembly GCA_016617855.1. NCBI lineage: Eukaryota > Metazoa > Mollusca > Bivalvia > Unionida > Unionidae > Megalonaias > Megalonaias nervosa. The sequence goes on along the minus strand of JAECUM010012794.1, from coordinate 5,633 downwards.
TTGATTCATCTCCTATCCCATACATTTGAGCGGAGTCTGCCAAATGCTACGCTGGCTTTGGCAATCTTGGTGTTGATCTCATCGTCTATGTGGACTGCTTGTGATAGGGTGCTGCCGCAGTATGTGAATCTGTCCACATTTTTGAGCTTTTGACCATTGACAGTGATGAATGGTTCCAGATGGTCTTTTCCAGGAGCTGGCTGATGCAGAACCTCGGTCTTGCTGGTGGAGATGGTGAGTCCAAAGTTGGTGCACGCTGTGGAAAAGAGGTCCTTGCTCTGTTGCATGCCTGCCTCCGTGCTGGAGTTGAGGGCACAGTCATCTGCAAACAGGAAGTCACGAATGTTTTCAACTTGGACTTTGGTTTTGGCTTGAAACCTCCTCAGGTTGAACAACTTCCCATCCAGACGTTATCGGAGACCGACTCCCACATCACTGTCCCTGAAAGCGTCCATAAGCATGGCGGAGAACATGAGGCTGAAGAAAGTAGGGGCTAAGACACATTCTAGTTTCACACCATTCGTAACGTCAAAGGGTTCGGAATAATTACCCTGGTCCTGGACTCTGGCAAGCATGCCATCATGAAATTGCTTCACCATTTCAATGAAGACTTCCGGACATCCAAATTTGGCCATGATTTTCCAAAGGCCTTCCCGGCTGACCGTGTCGAATGCCTTAGTCAGGTGTATAGCTGGACATTTTGTTCCTGACACTTTTCTTGCATCTGCCTGGCAGCAAAGATCATGTCGATGGTGCCTCTCTTCTTTCTGAAGCCACACTGACTTTCTGGTAGTAGGCCATGATCAAGGTGCTCTGTGAGTCTATTCAGCAGAAGCCTGGCGAGGACCTTGCCTGCGATGCAGAGTAGAGAGATTCCTCTGTGGTTGTCGCAGGATTGGCGATTTCCTTTGCGTTTGTAAATGTGGATGATGGATGCATCTTTGAATTCCTGGGGTATGCGTTTCTGCTTCCACATCCCACAAAACATCTCTGTTAGTCTTTCCACTAGCTTGGGCCCACCAGACTTGAAGATCTCAGTTGGGATGGAGTCTGCTCCTGGAGCTTTCCCACTAGACAGGAACTCAATGGCCTTGTGAGTTTCCAGCACTGTTGGAGGGTCAGCCAATCTCTCGTTGATCTCCACCTGTGGTAGGCTGTTGATCGCTTCATCGTTGATGGAAGAGGGTCTGTTGAGGACACCGTCAAAGTGTTCCGCCCAGCGCTCCATTATCTTCTCCTTCTCGGTTATGAGAGTGCTGCCATCGGAGCTCAAGAGTGGGGCTGTGCCTGATGTTACTGGGCCATAAACATCACGAAGAGCACTATAGAAATTTTTCATGTCGTGTCTGTCGGCAAAAGACTGAATATCATCAGCCTTTCGGCTCAGCCATGTGTCCTGCATCTCACGCAGTTTTTTCTGCACAGCTTGGCGGACTCTGCTGAAGGCATCTTTCTTTGCAGCGGACTTGGGGTCGATGCTGAACGCACGGTGGAGACAGTGCTTCTCCTCTAGCAGGGACTGTATTTCTTCACAGTTCTCGTCAAACCAGTCTTGGTGCTTTCGCGCATTGACGCCAAGGGTTTCAGATGCAATAGAGTACACCAGCTGTTTGAAGGCTGCCCAACATTGCTCTATGTCATTGGTATCAGAGTCTGTGGTTTCTAGCTGGCTTGTCAGAGCTTCAGACAGAGCTTGCTCAGCGTTGAAGTCTTTCAGCCCGGAGACGTTGAGGCGTTTTGGGACTTTAATTCCCTTTGGGCGTCTGGGAGGTTGAATTCTAAGATTCATCTTGGATATCAGTAGCCTGTGGTCTGTCCAGCAGTCAGCGCCACACATCGCTCTGGTCACACGGACATCCTGCCTGTCACTCCTACGGACTACAGTGTAGTCGATCAGATGCCAATGCTTAGATTGTGGGTGCATCCAAGTTGTTTTGTTACGGTTGGGCAGACGGAAGATCATATATTGCGCACATCCTCAAGAGCAGATGTCCATTGCTGTTGCACTTGCCAATGCCATGTCTACCAATAACTCCCTCCCACGAGATATGGTCCGCGCCAACTCGGGCGTTAAAATCACCAAGAATGATCAGTTTATCTGACTTTGGTACTGAAGCAATCAGAGCTTCCAGATCCTGGTAGAACTTGTCTTTGACTTCCTCCGAGTTGGTCATGGTTGGTGCATAGACACTAATGAGTGTGTCTTGCATTTTTCCAGGTAAGGGTAGCTTCAGCATCATTAGCCGGTCATTAATTCCCTTTGGTAAGCTGGAGAGTTTATTCACCAGACTCGTCTGGACAGCGAAACCAACTCCAGATTCACGGCATTCATCGGTGCCACGTCCACTCCAGAAAAAGGTGTAGCCAGCTCCAACTTCAGTCAACTGGCCCTCGTCGGCCAAGCGAGTTTCACTCAGGGCTGCTATCTCTATCTTGCAGCGAGCAAGTTCTCTTGCAATCAAGGCAGTTCTTCTCTCTGGTCTGTCAGCCTCTGCACGATCCAATAAAGTGCGTATGTTCCACGCACCAAGGGTGAGGGAAATCTTTCGGGTTATCTTTGTGTTTCGACCGCAAGAATGGGATTCCCTCCAGCCGCGGTTAGCTGGTCGGGGTAGTTGAAGCAGGCTTTTATTAGGGCACCTTTTCTAGCCCCTTCCTCAGGCTACGGAGGTAAGCAGCGCTATCCTAAAGAGGTCTGCTTAGTCGCTCAGACGGCTGCCGAAATCCATTTCTGCTTCAGGTCAATAGAAGACGACCCTATGGCCTGAGCCGCTTGCGTGCAGGTCCGCTACTACGGCTGCCAGTGCATCCACACCTGCCGCATCGCAGCTCGCCCATCGCCGCAGGAGTTGAGTACGGGTGATGACATAAATGACTTGCGCGTGAGTTGGATTAAAGTGAGGAAGATTTGCGCTGCGTCAGCCTCACTCTCTCGTCCAGGCCCCACTATGTCCAGTGGCAAGACGTAGTCTAGACGGCTGAAATGGAGACTGGATGCAGTGGATGACCAAGGCGTCCTGCGTGTCTTGCCATGCTCTTAGCGCTCCACGTCTCTTTGCAGAACTAATTAAACATATTCTGTATACATTTTACAGCAATGAACAAAAATTATAAAATTAGATAAAATCATGTACCAGGAGTTACCAAAAAAAACAACATATATATACAAAACAAATGATAGTATAAATGCTCAGCTTACCTGGAACATGCCAAATTGTCTACACGCTGTCACTACGTTCCTTTGGTCAGTCCACAATAAAATGTTCTCTATATTGGATTCTTTAGAAGACATAATTCCTAGCTTTCTTCTTGGGCTATTAGAACGCATTTACAAAATGCTCGAGCAGATGCATGTTGTGAAACACAAAAAAGAATTACATTCTGTACGGCATGAACTTTGAAAATCAGTGGAACCTGAATGCTGCACGAGGACATAAATTGGACGGGTGTGGTATGCATGTTAGTGGCTACCATTCTCCGATTTGTTTCACAGCAGATTCACTGTGGACTATTATGAACAGCACACTGGCAAAGAGAAACCAAGAAAAATTTTATCTGTGCACAAAAGAAATGTGGTGTTAAAAGTAATGAAAATAGTGATCAAAATAAGTTGTATACCGCCGTCTGAAGAAGACATTCGTATAACATTATCCTCGGTTCATACTTAGCAAGAAGTGTGGATAGATATTTGGTTACACCAGTACATTTACGCCTGGAAAGATATACGTGATTGGAAAGGTATTAGCTTCGATGCAAGAAGTGACCAACCAAAGACACTGTATGTCACTAATCCAGAAAGGTACGCTTACAACCAGTACAAGAAGAGAAAATGAAATTTAAGACAATATTACTAGCAGTAGTAGAATAAACATCAAAACAAAAGGATGACATATTACAAGTACAAAAGCGTACCGCCGCACAAATAGAAACGAATGAGGGCGAAAAGACATTCCCGGAGAAATTGGAGACACTTGATTTTGTTGGAAATATAAGAAAACGCTATTGCGTGCACATAGATTGAATTGGACACATACAAATCGAGAATATTGGACACTGACTTAAGTGCAACTTTGGTGATTTTAATATGTGCCTCGGGTGTGCCCAATGTGTTTTTGCGTGTTAGTCTTGAAATGTAAATATGTTTTTATTCAGAATCCTTAACATTGTAGTTATGGCTAGCTACATCCACCTCCACCTCCCTCTATTCGTCTACTGCACTCAATATGACTGATGGAAAGTTAGATCGTCAGAGCTGGGAGGCACTGTATCTTCGCCATCCTTTTAAAATGTTGATTGCTGGACCAAGCCGTTCTGGAAAAACCGAATTTGTCGAACGTTTGATAGAAAACACAAATCACATTAGTTTTTTTCATTGGCCCCAGCGTCTCGTATGGTGTTACAAAGAGGTATATCGACTTCCACAATACTTCAAGAAAGTCAATGAGAATCCGTTTCGTTTGTAGCAGACAAAGACGATTGGATCGTGACAACTTTAGTCACACACCTCTTGTCATCTTCGACGACATGCTATGAGAAGACGAAGTAGAACTAAAACATTCGTTTACACGAACATGATATCATCATTTTCTATCTGAATAATTAAAGCTATGAAAACATCCTACACTTCGTTTCTTTCAAACAGGATTCAACATGACCTCTTTCCAATCTCATCATCCTGTCCAACTGATTCGTGCACTGTTGCGAAATAAACCGACAGGTCTGTGCACATTTGATTAAAGCTATTCTCAAAGAAGTATTACCATGGTTGACTTTGACAGCAAGTCAACTTCTTCAAGGGATTTTTCACCTCATCAAACCAAACTCATTTTTGAATAACAAGTTATGTCACAATTAGCAGATTCAAGAATCAATACGCAATCCAAAACAGTAAGTAACTAATTTAGGTGGAATCATTATTTGTTCCTTTTAAAATGTGATCCAAATGCAGGAGCTAAAGCAAAGAACAAGCCAATACCCCAAAAAGACGGCAGGAGATCGAAAGGAGGAGTGGTGATGCCACAAGTTCAGACACAAATAGAAAAACCACAAGAAGACAAGACAAGTCTCAATAAACAAAACAAAAGTAGAGGCACTCCCGATAGGACCGCTATGCACTCCAAAAACCATGCCGGTCGGCGATGGTGTCACCTCCTACAGCCACTTACTATTCACGATCACGGCTGCAATCTTTTTTTTTTAAAATGTCATTGATTCCTAATTTGATAAAGAAATGGAAAAGCATTCTAGATCGATGGGCACGTATACTAAACAAATGCCGACTCGAAAATGTGAAAATGCGTTGAAAAAGGTAACCACCTAGTCTCAATTTTTAAATTGCTGCATAAGTCTTCGACTAAAGAAAGAAGAAATAACTCTCAAGCCGTTCAACAGAGCAGTTCCTCTCTTCAAAAACGACAAAGCAACCTTTGCAGGTGTGATGTGGAGAACTTGAACTAAAATTGTCTTTTCTGCCAAATCTTTGTGGTGTATATTTTTATATGAGCAACCGTTGCCAATTTGAGTTTGAGGAGATAAACGATTATGGATCATTTTATTCAGCAGTTGTATCGCTTATTTTCTTCCCAATTTTACGTTGAAATATACTATGAAGAGAGATACCAACGGTAGCCTAG